>LR812523.1:1761929-1843481 GCA_903798195.1 Danio kyathit | reverse complement strand
TCATTATGCATTAAGTCACTCATGCATTAAGTCACTCATCTTGTATTAAGTCACTTATTAAGTCACTCATCATGCACTAAGTCACTCATCTTGTATTAAGTCACTCATTAATTTACTCATCATGCATTAAGTCACTCATTTTGTATTAAGTCACTCATTAATTTACTCATCATGCATTAAGTCACTCATTTTGTATTAAGTCACTCATCATGCATTAAGTCACTCATCTTGTATTAAGTCACTCATTAAGTCACTCATCATGCATTAAGTCACTCATCTTGTATTAAGTCACTCATTAATTTACTCATCATGCATTAAGTCACTCATCTTGTATTAAGTCACTCATCATGCACTAAGTCACTCATCTTGTATTAAGTCACTCATTAAGTCACTCATCTTGTATTAAGTCACTCATTAAGTCACTCATCATGCATTAAGTCACTCATCTTGTATTAAGTCACTCATTAAGTCACTCATCATGCACTAAGTCACTCATCTTGTATTAAGTCACTCATTAAGTCACTCATCTTGTATTAAGTCACTCATTAAGTCACTCATCATGCATTAAGTCACTCATCTTGTATTAAGTCACTCATTAATTTACTCATCATGCATTAAGTCACTCATCTTGTATTAAGTCACTCATTAAGTCACTCATCATGCATTAAGTCACTCATCTTGTATTAAGTCACTCATTCATTTACTCATCATGCATTAAGTCACTCATCTTGTATTAAGTCACTCATTAAGTCACTCATCATGCACTAAGTCTCTCATCTTGTATTAAGTCACTCATTAATTTACTCATCATGCATTAAGTCACTCATCATGCATTAAGTCACTCATCTTGTATTAAGTCACTCATTAATTTACTCATCATGCATTAAGTCACTCATCTTGTATTAAGTCACTCATTAAGTCACTCATCATGCACTAAGTCTCTCATCTTGTATTAAGTCACTCAATAATTTACTCATTATGCATTAAGTCACTCATCATGCATTAAGTCACTCATCTTGTATTAAGTCACTCATTAAGTCACTCATCATGCATTAAGTCACTCATCTTGTATTAAGTCACTCATTAAGTCACTCATCATGCACTAAGTCACTCATCTTGTATTAAGTCACTCAATAATTTACTCATCATGCATTAAGTCACTCATCATGCATTAGGTCACTCATCATTCATTAAGTCACTCATCATGCATTAAGTCACTCATCATGCATTAAGTCACTCATCATGCATTAAGTCACTCATCATGCATTAAGTCACTCATCATGCATTAGGTCACTCATCATGCATTAAGTCACTCATCATGCATTAAGTCACTCATCATGCATTAAGTCACTCATCATGCATTAGGTCACTCATCATGCATTAAGTCACTCATCATGCATTAAGTCACTCATCATGCATTAAGTCACTCATCATGCATTAAGTCACTCATCATGCATTAAGTCACTCATCATGCATTAAGTCAATCATCTTGTATTAAGTCACTCATTAAGTCACTCATCATGCATCAAGTCACTCATCTTGTATTAAGTCACTCATTAAGTCACTCATCATGCACTAAGTCACTCATCATTCATTAAGTCACTCATCATGCACTAAGTCACTCATCTTGTATTAAGTCACTCATCATTTATTAAGTCACTCATCATTCATTAGGTCACTCATCATTCATTAAGTCACTCATCATGCATTAAGTCACTCATCTTGTATTAAGTCACTCATCATGCATTAAGTCACTCATCATTCATTAAGTCACTCATCATTCATTAAGTCACTCATCATGCACTAAGTCACTCATCTTGTATTAAGTCACTCATCATTCATTAAGCCACTCATCATTCATTAAGCCACTCATCATTCATTAAGTCACTCATCATTCATTAAGTCACTCATCTTGTATTAAGTCACTCATCATTCATTAAGTCACTCATCATGCACTAAGTCACTCATCTTGTATTAAGTCACTCATCATGCATTAAGTCACTCATCATTCATTAAGTCACTCATCATTCATTAAGTCACTCATCATGCACTAAGTCACTCATCTTGTATTAAGTCACTCATCATTCATTAAGCCACTCATCATTCATTAAGCCACTCATCATTCATTAAGCCACTCATCATTCATTAAGTCACTCATCATGCATTAAGTCACTCATCATTCATTAAGCCACTCATCATGCATTAAGTCACTCATCATGCATTAAGCCACTCATCAGGCATTAAGTCACTCATTATGCATTAAGTCACTCATCATTCATTAAGCCACTCATCATGCATTAAGTCACTCAATATGCATTAAGTCACTCATCATTCATTAAGTCACTCATCATCCATTAAGTCACTCATCATCCATTAAGCCACTCATCATTCATTAAGTCACTCATCATGCATTAAGTCACTCATCATGCATTAAGTCACTCATCATGCATTAAGCCACTCATCATCCATTAAGTCACTCATCATGCATTAAGTCACTCATCATGCATTAAGTCACTCATCATTCATTAAGCCACTCATCATGCATTAAGTCACTCATCATGCATTAAGTCACTCATCATGCATTAGGTCACTCATCATGCATTAAGTCACTCATCATGCATTAAGTCACTCATCATGCATTAAGTCACTCATCATTCATTAAGCCACTCATCATGCATTAAGTCACTCATCATGCATTAAGTCACTCATCATGCATTAGGTCACTCATCATGCATTAAGTCACTCATCATGCATTAAGTCACTCATCATGCATTAAGTCACTCATCATGCATTAGGTCACTCATCATGCATTAAGTCACTCATCATGCATTAAGTCACTCATCATGCATTAGGTCACTCATCATGCATTAAGTCACTCATCATTCATTAAGCCACTCATCATGCATTAAGTCACTCATCATGCATTAAGTCACTCATCATGCATTAAGTCACTCATCATGCATTAGGTCACTCATCATGCATTAAGTCACTCATCATGCATTAAGTCACTCATCATGCATTAAGCCACTCATCATGCATTAAGTCACTCATCATGCATTAAGTCACTCATCATGCATTAAGCCACTCATCATGCATTAAGTCACTCATCATTCATTAAGCCACTCATCATGCATTAAGTCACTCAATATGCATTAAGTCACTCATCATTCATTAAGTCACTCATCATCCATTAAGTCACTCATCATCCATTAAGCCACTCATCATCCATTAAGTCACTCATCATGCATTAAGTCACTCATCATGCATTAAGCCACTCATCATGCATTAAGTCACTCATCATGCATTAAGTCACTCATCATGCATTAAGTCACTCATCATGCATTAAGTCACTCATCATGCATTAAGTCACTCATCATGCATTAAGTCACTCATCATGCATTAAGTCACTCATCATGCATTAAGCCACTCATCATGCATTAGGTCACTCATCATGCATTAAGTCACTCATCATGCATTAAGTCACTCATCATGCATTAAGTCACTCATCATGCATTAAGTCACTCATCATGCATTAAGTCACTCATCATGCATTAAGTCACTCATCATGCATTAAGTCACTCATCATGCATTAGGTCACTCATCATGCATTAAGTCACTCATCATGCATTAAGTCACTCATCATGCATTAAGTCACTCATCATGCATTAGGTCACTCATCATGCATTAAGTCACTCATCATGCATTAGGTCACTCATCATGCATTAAGTCACTCATCATGCATTAAGTCACTCATCATGCATTAAGTCACTCATCATGCATTAAGTCACTCATCATGCATTAGGTCACTCATCATGCATTAGGTCACTCATCATGCATTAAGTCACTCATCATGCATTAGGTCACTCATCATGCATTAGGTCACTCATCATGCATTAAGTCACTCATTAAGTCACTCATCATGCATTAAGTCACTCATTAAGTCACTCATCATGCATTAAGTCACTCATTAAGTCACTCATTAAGTCACTCATCATGCATTAAGTCACTCATTAAGTCACTCATCATGCATTAAGTCACTCATTAAGTCACTCATCATGCATTAAGTCACTCATCATGCATTAGGTCACTCATCATGCATTAAGTCACTCATCATGCATTAAGTCAATCATCTTGTATTAAGTCACTCATTAAGTCACTCATCATGCATCAAGTCACGCATCTTGTATTAAGTCACTCATTAAGTCACTCATCATGCACTAAGTCACTCATCATTCATTAAGTCACTCATCATGCACTAAGTCACTCATCTTGTATTAAGTCACTCATCATTCATTAAGTCACTCATCATTCATTAAGTCACTCATCATGCACTAAGTCACTCATCTTGTAATAAGTCACTCATCATTCATTAAGCCACTCATCATTCATTAAGTCACTCATCATTCATTAAGTCACTCATCATTCATTAAGTCACTCATCATGCATTAAGTCACTCATCATTCATTAAGTCACTCATCATGCATTAAGTCACTCATCATGCACTAAGTCACTCATCTTGTATTAAGTCACTCATTAAGTCACTCATCATGCACTAAGTCACTCATCTTGTATTAAGTCACTCATCATTCATTAAGCCACTCATCATTCATTAAGCCACTCATCATTCATTAAGTCACTCATCATTCATTAAGTCACTCATCATTCATTAAGTCACTCATCATTCATTAAGTCACTCATCATTCATTAAGTCACTCATCATTCATTAAGCCACTCATCATTCATTAAGTCACTCATCATGCATTAAGCCACTCATCATGCATTAAGCCACTCATCATGCATTAAGTCACTCATCATGCATTAAGCCACTCATCATGCATTAAGTCACTCATCATTCATTAAGCCACTCATCATGCATTAAGTCACTCAATATGCATTAAGTCACTCATCATTCATTAAGTCACTCATCATGCATTTAGTCACTCATCATCCATTAAGTCACTCATCATCCATTAAGCCACTCATCATTCATTAAGTCACTCATCATGCATTAAGTCACTCATCATGCATTAAGTCACTCATCATGCATTAGGTCACTCATCATGCATTAAGTCACTCATCATGCATTACGTCACTCATCATGCATTAAGTCACTCATCATGCATTAAGTCACTCATCATGCATTAAGTCACTCATTAAGTCACTCATTATTCATGAAGTCATTTATTATCCGTTATGTCACTCATCAGGCATTAAGTCACTCATCATTCATTAAGTCACTCATCATTCATTAAGTCACTCATCATGCATTAAGTCACTCATCATGCATTAAGTCACTCATCATGCATTAAGTCACTCATCATGCACTAAGTCACTCATCTTGTATTAAGTCACTCATTAAGTCACTCATCATGCACTAAGTCACTCATCTTGTATTAAGTCACTCATCATTCATTAAGCCACTCATCATTCATTAAGCCACTCATCATTCATTAAGTCACTCATCATTCATTAAGTCACTCATCATTCATTAAGTCACTCATCATTCATTAAGTCACTCATCATTCATTAAGTCACTCATCATTCATTAAGCCACTCATCATTCATTAAGTCACTCATCATGCATTAAGCCACTCATCATGCATTAAGCCACTCATCATGCATTAAGTCACTCATCATGCATTAAGTCACTCATCATGCATTAAGCCACTCATCATGCATTAAGCCACTCATCATGCATTAAGTCACTCATCATGCATTAAGTCACTCATCATTCATTAAGCCACTCATCATGCATTAAGTCACTCAATATGCATTAAGTCACTCATCATTCATTAAGTCACTCATCATGCATTTAGTCACTCATCATCCATTAAGTCACTCATCATCCATTAAGCCACTCATCATTCATTAAGTCACTCATCATGCATTAAGTCACTCATCATGCATTAAGTCACTCATCATGCATTAGGTCACTCATCATGCATTAAGTCACTCATCATGCATTAAGTCACTCATCATGCATTAAGTCACTCATCATGCATTAAGTCACTCATCATGCATTAGGTCACTCATCCTCCATTAAGCCACTCATCATGCATTAAGTCACTCATCATGCATTAAGTCACTCATCATGCATTAAGTCACTCATCATGCATTAAGTCACTCATCATGCATTAAGTCACTCATCATGCATTAAGTCACTCATCATGCATTAAGTCACTTCATGAGTCATTAAGTCACTCATCATGCATTAAGTCACTCATCATGCATTAAGTCACTCATCATTCATTAAGTCACTCATCATGCATTAAGTCACTCATCATGCATAAGTCACTCATCATGCATTAAGTCACTCATCATGCATTAAGTCACTCATCATGCATTAAGTCACTCATCATGCATTAAGTCACTCATCATGCATTAAGTCACTCATCATGCATTAAGTTACTCATCATGCATTAAGTTACTCATCATGCATTAAGTCACTCATCATGCATTAAGCCACTCATCATGCATTAAGTCACTCATCATGCATTAAGTCACTCATCATGCATTAAGTCACTCATCATGCATTAAGTCACTCATCATGCATTAAGTCACTCATCATGCATTAAGTCACTCATCATGCATTAAGTCACTCATCATGCATTAAGTCACTCATCATGCATTAAGTCACTCATCATGCATTAAGTCACTCATCATGCATTAAGTCACTCATCATGCATTAAGTCACTCATCATGCATTAAGTCACTCATCATGCATTAAGTCACTCATCATGCATTAAGTCACTCATCATGCATTAAGTCACTCATCATGCATTAAGTCACTCATCATGCATTAAGTCACTCATCATGCATTAAGTCACTCATCATGCATTAAGTCACTCATCATGCATTAAGTCACTCATCATGCATTAAGTCACTCATCATTCATTAAGTCACTCATCATTCATTAAGTCACTCATCATGCATTAAGTCACTCATCATGCATTAAGTCACTCATCATGCATTAAGTCACTCATCATGCATTAAGTCACTCATCATACATTAAGTCACTCATCATTCATTAAGTCACTCATCATGCATTAAGTCACTCATCATGCATTAAGTCACTCATCATGCATTAAGTCACTCATCATGCATTAAGTCACTCATCATGCATTAAGCCACTCATCATGCATTAAGTCACTCATCATGCATTAAGTCACTCATCATGCATTAAGTCACTCATCATGCATTAAGTCACTCATCATGCATTAAGTCACTCATCATGCATTAAGTCACTCATCATGCATTAAGTCACTCATTATTCATGAAGTCATTCATTATCCGTTATGTCACTCATCAGGCATTAAGTCACTCATCATCCATTAAGTCACTCATCATGCATTAAGTCACTCATCATGCATTAAGTCACTCATCATCCATTAAGTCACTCATCATTCATTAAGCCACTCATCATGCATTAAGTCACTCATCATGCATTAAGTCACTCATCATCCATTAAGTCACTCATCATTCATTAAGTCACTCATCATGCATTAAGTCACTCATCATGTTGTTCAGCACTACTTTGCACAGCACTTTGGCACAATTCTTGTTGCTTTAAATGTGCTTTATAAATAATTGTAAACTTAATATAATGTGAAGTATATATATGCATGTGAATATGTAACTGCAGTGCTGGAAAAGTTTAAAAATGCATCTGCAAAGGGCTTGAAAATTGCTTAAACTTAATATTGGAAAAACTGAAATAAGAGGGACATTACTACTTGATTACATCTAATAAAGATTGGAATGTAATCGTGAAACATTGCGTTTAAGTGTGTGATTTACACACTGATACATGTGTGTACTTTACAGGTTACCAAAGACTCGATCATATGAAAACCTGCCCACATCGTGTGAGAATCTGACCCCGAACCGCCGCAACAGTGACCCCAGTGTGAAGGAGAAATGGCAGGATCATCTGCTGGCCCTGAAGATTAATGGAGAAAACACACAAACATCACCTCTGCAACACACACTCGCCTTAAACACCATAGCAGCACACACACAAAAAACCCTGGAGCTTTCTGTGACTGCCAGCCAAATAGAAAACACAGAACAGGAAGTGATAGAAGAGCTAAACAGGAAGCTGGAGCTTCTGTGCAATGCCTTCGTTTCACAGGATTCATCGTTAAGTATGAAAAACAATGACCAAATATTTCCTGAGGACTATTCACAAATAGACACTACATCAGCAGATGGATTACATCACAATATTACCCATAATCCTTCGCAATCCAGCAGCCAATCTTCCATTGAAAGCGATTCCAGTTCAAACCACACAGCTCAGAAGGTGCGTCCAAAATCACATACGTACACACTACTCTACGCCATTTTGTACTATAAATAGTATATTCTAAGAGTGGACTTCACTGCGAAATAAGCTTTTCTTTCTTAGAGTTTGTGTCTCGTTTCTAGCCCAAATATTTAAAAATTATTAAATCAAATAGCATTGGGGGGGGGGGGTAGAGGGGAGGGGTTACCCATGTAAGCAATGGGGGGAGCTAAAAGGGGAGGGGCTATTGTACGCTGGGGTTAAAAAAATAATAAAGTTGTGTTGCATTTGGGACGACACTAAACTCTACACTACACGGTTGAGTGTATAAGTGTGTAGTGTATAAGTTTACAGTGTATACTGTATAGTGTATAAGTGCATAGTGTACAAGACAAGTGTAGTTTATAAATGCATAGTGTATAAGTAGTTTATAAATGCATAGTGTTTAAGTTTACAGTGTATACTGTATAGTGTATAAGTGCATACTGTACAAGTGTAGTTTATAATTGCATAGTGTATAAGTGCATACTGTATAAGTGTAGTGTATAAGTGTATAAAAGCATAGTGTATAAGTGCATAGTGATTAAGTGCGAAGTGTAGTTTATAAATGCATAGTGTATAAGTAGTTTATAAATGCATAGTGTTTAAGTTTACAGTGTATACTGTATAGTGTATAAGTGCATACTGTACAAGTGTAGTTTATAATTGCATAGTGTATAAGTGCATACTGTATAAGTGTAGTGTATAAGTGTATAAAAGCATAGTGTATAAGTGCATAGTGATTAAGTGCGAAGTGTAGTTTATAAATGCATAGTGTATAAGTTTACAGTGTATAGTGTATAAGTGCATACTGTATAAGTGTAGTTTATAAATGCGTAAGTGCATAGTTTATAGTATATTAGTGTAAAAGTGCATAGTGTATTAGTGCATACATTTATAGTGTATATCATTTGGAACACAACTAGGTTCTTATTGGCATCTGCTCACCTTCCCAGAATCCTTTTATCTCGCCCTCCCAGATGTCAGCAGCGGGAGACGTTTCTCCTCCGTCGGGTGTCTGCAGGCGTTCTGCAGCGTTCGGGCCCCTGGAGAGGGATGGTTTGAGTGTTCACAGTGATGCGGTACAGGTGCGTCTGCAGCAAATGGAGACGGGGCACCAGCTGCAGGTGGAGACGCTAAAGAAGCAGGTGCAGGAGCTCTGGAGCCGGATACACGCCAACGGAAAACTGGTGAGCAGAAAACACACCATAGTCTGAGCATTATCTGCAAACACTCAATCACACCAGCAGACTGAAATTAACCAGAACTTAAAGCAACAACACATGGACTTTATTTTATTTTTTAAATAGGCTGATTTTACAGTGTGTAGGATCGAGGTTAAACTAGGTATTGCAGTTCAGATTCTAAATTTTGGAAAGGGTTTTTATTTCACCCAGAGGTTGCCAGATTGATTAATATTTATTCATTCATTCATTTTCTTTTCGGCTTAGTCCCTTTATTAATCTAGGGTCGCCACAGCGGAATCAACCGCCAACTTATCCAGCATGCCCTTCCAGCTGCAACCCATCACTGGGAAACATCCATACACACTCATTCACACACATACATTACGGGCAATTTAGCCTGCCCAGTTCACCTATACCACGTCCTTGGACTTGTGGGGGAAACCGGAGCACCCGGAGGAAACCCACGCGAACACGGGGAGAACATGCAAACTCCACACAGAAATGCCAACTGACCCAGCTGAGGCTCGAACCAGCGACCTTCTTGCTGGGAGGTGATCGTGCTACCCACTGCGCCACTCGATTAATATTTATGTTTGTAATATTTGTAGCACTTGCTAATTAAAAACCACCTGGTGTATTTATAGAACTCTGAATCTGCATCTTATTTTGGAGGCTGCTGCTGTCATACACTGAGAGCCTTCATGACTGAAATAAAATACACTGTTTTCTCCACCAAGGCAACCCAGGGTGCTGGAATATAATTGGGTAAACTGGCAGTGGGCGGAGTTACAGAGATCAAAGCAGAGACAGACATTCCGACACAGAACACACATTCTCAAAGCAGAATAACTGACTTCAGCATTGCTTATCAGATACACAAGTATGTTCAATTAGTAGGGGTGTGACGAGACGCCTACTCCACGAGACGAGACGAGACACGAGATTGGGTTCACGAGAACAACCGAGACGAGATTTTTACACTATTTTAAAGAAATCCTTAATGATGAAACAAATCAATGAAATAATCTTAGAATTCAAATATTTTGCTAATATATGAATGGAAAATACATTTTTATTTAAAAAAAATAAATAAATCACAAAATGCAAAAAAATTTAGGTGAAGAATTTACTTCCATTTTTTATGTATGCAATTTCCATAATTATATGTATGCAATAGTTTTATATTATTTTAAATTGAATTCTATGCAATGAACATGCAAACACTGCAAAATATTTGTTAATATTTAAATAGAAAATAGCAAACTCTACTGGCATGCTTTTCTCCTATAGAATTTTAGAGTATTTACATTGCAATCTTGATGGTCAATTCGGATTTTCTGACAGTGTCCGATTTTTTTTTGATGACCTGCTTACATTTATCATCTTTTAAAGGTGACTCATATCCGATTGTCTGCATTTACACTGTAAACGGCAAAAGGCGCAAAGACCAGAAAAAAAGTGCGGGCGCTGACTAACAGCTGATAATAAAAGAGCGCTCTTTTCTCCATCCCTGTATTTATTCTGTTCGCATGGTTTCATTTTTTTTTCTTCTTGACAAGTTGTTTTTCTATAGTTTATGGCAAAAAAAACGCTCTCATTTGGCCATTTTCTTTTTATCTAGGCCTTTTTAAACCAGTAGGCATCTTGATGTAATGTCCATGGCGTGATATCTGCACGTGATGTTTGCAACAGTATTATATTATGTTGGTTACGTGGCAGATGGTGCGCTCTCTTTCTCTCTCGTGAACATGCTTAAACTGTGTGGAATTTGGTCACTTGAACCAGGAAAAGAAAACGTCCGCTTTTCCGTACAGCTTAAACGTGTTTGGTAATGATGAAGGCGGGTGTGTTGAGTCTCCAGCAGTTCAGTATGTGTGCGCGCTTAGAGATGTGTATAGGTGGCGAGAATATTGTGTGGACTGTCCTATCGCAAAATGCGGCTAAAAGTCCTACACGATGGTAGCGTAATAGTTGCACTTCAATAATTCGACCTTCTGCACATCTAAAGTGACATTCCATCGCGTGGTAATGTCCATGGTTAATTTGTGTGGCTGCAGCCTCTGCTTGGACATGAATAACGCAGCAGCCTTTGAACTCCGGTGAGAAAAAAAAGCGGTTACATCACACCTGCCCGCCCAACCGAGTGACATGTGCAACACAGAGGCCAGCCTTAACAGGTGTGTGTGCAAAGCACTTGATTTCAGCTTCCAATCTTCAGTGCTAATTTTACCCTCACGCTCCATCATGATAACATCTCAAGAGTCACGAAACAACTTTTCACCTCGACGAGAAATCTCGTCGTGATTTAATCTTGGGAGATCTCGTCCAACGAGATCTTGTCACACCCTTATCAATTAGGATGATTCTTAATGATTTCAAAAACTGCACCTTTAAACAGTCGAGCTTTACCATCTCTGGGTCTGGTGGGAGCACTTTTAGCTTAGCTAAACATAGAATCAGATTATTCGTAGCATAGACTGGTGTTCTTATTGATAATGTTGTCACGGATCAGGGAGGGGGGGCTAAGATGTTTTGTGGTTGGTAGATGTGGTCAAGTATGTGTGTGAAATTACATCTATATCACAAATGCATGCAGCAACAAACTAAAACAAAATAATGCAACTCACCATAATAGAGAGATATTTGTTTCCCACTCATGCTGTAGTAGCTAAATCTTAAAGGGCCATGAAACTCCCCCCGTCTCAGCAGGGTGTGTTCACACCTCTAGTTTGGAAACAGTCAGGAAAGTGGGTGAATGCAGCTTTGTTTAGGTGGGTGGTGAAAGAAGGAAGGGTTTGCATGAAAAGGGGAGCAACAGCGGCAACACGAACACAGACGCAGGGGAGATAGAGAGTGATTCGGAGAGCAGCATTATCAGTGGATCTGAGAGCTGTGTGGAAGGGGAGGATTTTCAGTCCATAATATTGTAGTGATATTACTGTACACATAGTAACTAAATCACTTTGACTAAGGTATGTCTTTAAAAACTGAAGGAGTACTGCTGACGATACGAACTAACTTTGCCATCTGAATAAATAAACAAGGAACACTGATCACACACTTACCAAATCTGTAGAGACAGGACAATCAACACCAACTGGAGCATACCTGCCAACACTCCTGTTTTTCCCTGGAGTCTCCCGTATTTCAGACCCGTCTCCCGTATTGTTCTGGCTCCCGGTAAACTCCCGGAATTCCCCTGCCCCCCGCTCCTCAGCATTTTGGTACAGTCCGGGCTGAAACTTGGTGCTTGTGCTCTTCCGGTCGCGCGCTACAGTTCGCGCGCCCCCATCTCCCCAAACCTCTCACCCCTCCCGCTCCCCGCTCTTCAGTTTGCGCCAGTGTTGCCAACTTAGCGACAAATTTTCAAAAAAGCGACCAGCGACAAATCTAGCGACTTTTTTGTGTGTTACTGGCGATTTTTATAGACTGTCGTTTGTCCATTACTGTACCGTCCCTACTCTTCTCAACGAGCTGCGGGTGATGCGGCCGGCCCCTCCCCTGCAGCCTGAGAGCAGAGCACCTCTCAGCGTACCGACGGCAAATGATTTAGAACAGGTGGCAGTTTGAAGGTATTTACCTTGTACAGTCAACCCGATCTGCTTCTCCTTTATTTTAACAATTTAATTTGACCGTTTATTCTTGTTGCACAATCAGAGATGTTTTAAGGGAAAGTTTCAGAACTTGTCTGAGTATATTACGTCTGAGAGATTACTGCAAATTCACTACTCATCTATAATGATATACTGTATTCAAACAGCAATAAATTTAGTTAAATTGACAAGCTTACATAAAGCGTAGTGCGAATATAAAATACCCCATTTATTTACCATAGGCTGTTAAACAAACAGAAATGGTGGAACGCGATGACGTCAGTAGTATGCAAATTAGTGTATGACGTAATACTCCCGCCCCCCTGGGGGGGTCTCCCGGAATTTACGAATCAAATGTTGGCAGGTATGAACTGGAGTCTTTTTTTAAAAGAACTGTTTACCACTGTAATCCACACTCAGCAGTGCTCTCACCACGGGAAACAAAACCTTCATTGCAGCACATTTATAAACGCAACACTGACAAACCATGTTTCCGAACAATTCTTCTACTACTTGTATGAATTACGGTTGGCAACACAAAGTGGCGTCTATCTGAACACTGAACGTCTTCGAAGCTATCATGCACAAGGTTTCCGCTACATTCTTTCATGTGTGGCGGGCCGCCACGCCAAAATTCATCCCGCCACGGCTACATTACAACTTCTCATTTAAAACATTTAGTCATGTTTTTTTTATAGCGGGTTATAATCGCACCAAAACATATTGAAAGGTAAGTGAATTATAACAGCACAAACTTTTCTGTAACCGTAGTAGTGCTGTGCGCTATTTGTTCAACCCTTTAAGGTGACATGCTGACTGACAGGTGCGTGATGCGTGGGGCGCCAGCAAACACGGCGTAGCTTTCAGTTAAGATGAACACAGTTTCCATAAGTATACTTATCTTTCTGGAGTTTATAGCCGTTTCACTTTACTTCAGGACGCGTTAATGTCGGAAAACGCACAAAAACGCACTAAATCGCGCTTCAGCAGCGCTTACTGGAGAGCGCACGAGAAGATCTGCACTTGAGCATGTAAATTTGAGTGCGTGCAAGAAGTTTTGTGCACGAAGAGGAAATCGGCGCGCAAGCAAAGAGATTCGCATGCTCGTATTACATGAATGCTATCTCGACTTGTAATACTGCGTGTAATATTTGTCTTTGAAATAGTTGGCAGATCTGTGTAAAAAAAAAAAAGCCTGCCGCCACAGCTGGAAAAAATCCTAGAAGAAACACTAATGCATATTAATGAAGTTGCACCTCGTTCACAATAGAGCACGCTGATTGGTTCGAACCAAGTCTTTCTCAAGAATTAATGAACAGATGTGCTGAAAACTCAATGACGTCACTTTGTATTCCATACAGACCATCCAGTCTCCACGCTGGAGTTTACACAAGGATCTCATGGGCCGTGACGCGGCTTCAAAATTTCTTTTCAAACCTGAAGAACGAATTTGCACTAAACAACGCAAAAACAACTAATTTTCACTTGTTAGCTAAACATGCTTGTCCTAATAGTGTTTATAGCAACGTGGGACACATATATGACTGTCAACATCTCAACAAATGTGTTTTGTGAGCCTTTAAAGAAAGTCGGGTGTGACCATCTTTATATTGTTTCTGATGACGGATGGCAGTGCTGGTGCTCGTATCTGGTTTGATTAAAGAGCCAGTTTTGGGCATCCGATATTGCTTCTTAAATGGGGAAACTCAAAATAAAGAGGGATCTCATATAGAGTAGTTTTGTGTTCTTGAGGCCCGCTAGCAACTCTTTCATGACCCGGTGTGAGCCTCTGACTTAAGAATGACCCAAGCGTTTGGATAATTTTCCTGTTTAAAGCTTCAGTTCCATGACTGCAGCAGTGCAATGATAAAAACGCATTAGTTTATGTATGTATTTGTTGTTGTTTTTAATAACTTTTGCTTGTGTAAGTCTTGTTTATGAGGCCTATAACCTCTGGCAAAAGGACTACCAATGAAATCTAGCCTTTGGGTTAATTTGGGTGGATTTACTTGCTTGAGGAATGTTGATTAATGTTCACTGTCCCTTTATTGTGGAGAAAAAATTATAAAATGTGAATCCTGCAACTTCAATAGTGTTATTTTGTCTCTTAGTAGTCTATTTAGTATTTCAGCTATAGTGTTATTGGTCTCATCAGTTGTAAATGTGACTCTCTCTCTCTCTGTGTGTGTGTTTGTGTGTCAGTCGTCTCTGCCGGACGGAGATAATAACATGGAGTCTGAGCCCAGCAGAGGCACAGGTCTTTCTGAGTCCAGCGCTGAACAGATCCAGCAGAATGACACAGAGGTAAACACCAGCTTAAATCAGTGTCTGCAATTTGCTGCATGTAAACACTAATTATGGTGGCTTGAGAAAGCCATTCTGATATTCTACATAAACTTATTATTATTCTTCCGTCTTCTTCTTCTTCCGTCTTCTGAGACTGTTTTTAAAGTGTATCTCCTCCTGAGCCTTTCAAGCTACATCCTTCAAACTTTCGTCAGACCTTCAAACTGGTCTGACTCGGGTTGCTATGTCTTTTCTAACTGATCTGACTTTCGGTTTTCCGAAAAACGACCCAGAAAATTCCCATTGACTTAACATTGGGTCAACCTTTGTGAGCTCATAACTCTGCATCAGACTGCCCTACAGACTAGAGTCTGGCCTCATTCAACTCAGTCTAGCCAGCAGCCAATCACTGATGACCTTTAAACTTACTAGCCACTCCCTAGCAACCAATTTCAGCACCCTAGCAACTGTCCCATAGACGGTGACTAGCTGTTCTAACACATGCTAATAGTTTTAACATCCTAATGACATGCTAATCTTGCTAGAAACATGCTAACAACATGCTAAATCATGCTAGAATTATGCTAGTAACATGCTAGAATCATGCTAGTAACATGCTAGAATGTTGCTAACAACATGCTAATTCATGCTAGAAACATGCTAGTTGCATGTCACTTAATGCTAGAATCATGCTAACAATATTCTAATTTATGCTAGTAACATGCTAATTCATACTAGAATCATGTTAACAACATGCTAATTCATACTAGAATCATGTTAACAACATGCTAATTCATGGTAGAATCATGCTAGTAACATGCTAATTCATGGTAGAATCATGCTAGTAACATGCTAATTTATGCTAGAATCATGCTAGTAACATGCTAATTCATGCTAGAATCATGCTAGTAACATGCTAATTCATGCTAGAATCTTGCTAACAACATGCTAATTCATGCTATAAACATGCTAGTTGCATGCCACTTAATGCTAGAATCATGCTAACAATATTCTAATTTATGCTAGAATCATGCTAATTCATTCTAGAATCATGCTAACAA
Organism: Danio kyathit; assembly: GCA_903798195.1. Taxonomy (NCBI): domain Eukaryota; kingdom Metazoa; phylum Chordata; class Actinopteri; order Cypriniformes; family Danionidae; genus Danio; species Danio kyathit. The sequence continues at coordinate 1,827,031 of LR812523.1, read as the reverse complement.
CATGATAATTCATGGTAGAACCATGCTAGTAACATGCTAGTTCAAGCTAGAATCATGCTTGTCACATGCTAATTCAAGCTAGAATCATGCTAGTAACATGCTAATTCAAGCTAGAATCATGCTAGTCACATGCTAATTCATTCTAGAATCATTCTAATAACATGCTAGTAACATGCTAATTCATGCTAGAATCATACTAGCATGCTAATTCATGCTAGTTTCATGCTAATTCATGCTAGAACCATGCTAATTCAAATTAGAACAGTGCTAATATATGTTTGTAACCACCTAGCAACCACTCAGAACAACATAGCAACCACCTAGCAACAGCTTAGCAACCATCTAGAACACCCTAGCAACCACCTAGCAACGCCTAAGCAACCACTCCGAACACACTAGCAACCCCTTAGTAAACACCTAGCAACACCTTAGCAACCACCTTGAACACCCTAGCAACTGAACTTCTACCGCTGCACAATAGAGAGCATCCTGACGAACTGTGTCACAGTCTGGTATGGAAGCTGCTCTGTTGCGGAGCGTAAGGCACTGCAGCGGGTGGTGAAAACTGCCCAACGCATCACAGGGACCACACTGCCAACCATAGAGGACATCCAGAGGAAACACTGTCTGCGCCGAGCACGCAGTATTCTTAAAGATTCCTCTCACCCTGCTCACAGACTGTTTTCTCTCCTGCTTTCTGGCAGGCGCTTCAGGCTCCCCCGGACAAAAACCAGCAGACTAAGGAACAGCTTTTTTCCCAGAGCTGTCTCCCTTTTGAACTCTGCCCCCCACTGACTCTTTGCCCCCTTGATACACCCCCCACTCTCCTCATAACTCGGACTCCTCATAATCACTGCACTATTTAACATTTGCACATTTAAAAATTGCACATATTCATTGCACTGATTCATTTATTTGAACTGTACATACCCACTGCACATTTGTAATTATGTACACACCCACTGTACATATACACTTGTAATTGTTTACCCATCTGCACACTTCTGATTATTAATAGCAACCTGTACATATTTCCATCTATTGTAAATCTCTGTTCATAGCTAATACAACCTGTATATAATGTTCATAGCACATCCATTTGTAAATATCACCATAGTTTTTCTATAACTGCACTTTATAACTTATACCTGTATCCTGCACTTGCTGCTGTTGCACTCCTGGTTAGACCTAAACTGCATTTCGTTTCCTTGTACTTGTACATGTGTAATGACAATAAAGTTGAATCTAATCTAATCTAATCTAAACTGCCTAACAACAACTTAGCAACCATTCAGGACACCCTAGCAACGTCTTAGCAACCGCTCAGAACACCCTATCAACCGCCTAGCAAGAAACATGCCAATCCATACTAGAAACATGCTACCATATATGTACTGATCTCTCTATGCCAACTGTTTCAACCTTCTTAAAAACTACATCAATTATTTACACTTTAAAACTACTTCAGACTTTCAGGCTAGGCTTTCTCAAGCCACCATAAAGTTTGTCCTCAAACTTTACTATCTAGTTCATTTTTAACCCTCCTGTTGTCTTTGATTCTGTATACACCTTTCCTCCTTTCAGTCAAAAATGAGCCGTCTTCACTAAACCACTAAAGTAAAGCAGATCAATTTAACTCCAATGCTCAAATTTATTTTGCATGAAGAAACAAGCTCATCTTCATCACAAGCTCATCAGTTAGCAGCATTTCATCAGTTTTTACTCACTCGTTTCGCACTACAGTACAGGGTGTGTTTTATAATGATAAAAGTACCTGCATTCTCCCTTTGTACGTGACATCAGAGGGGGAAAGCCTCGCCCACTAGTGCCCATCTCTCCATCTCATTAGCATAAACAGCAGCCCTGAGTGAGAAGCAGCCGTCTGTCCATTAGCCATTAGAGTGTTTAAGCTGCTGAAGATAATGTCAGCATAGACTAAGAGGATTATAGATGTGGAGTTTTACATAGACAGGAGTCTCCATAGACTGACAGAAGCATGAAGCACACACTCACACTGAAGCACACCTGACCAGCACTGACAACACAGCGAGTCTTGTTTTTGAATCTGCCACTATGCTGACACACAGGCGTCTGTAGCTCCGCCCTCTTCTGAAAACAGCACAATCTCATTTGAATTTAAAGCGACAGTCACCAAAACGCCACAATTAGGATCAAAGCCTGAAAGGGTCATTAATTCACTTCAAGTGTATGCATATAACGGTGTTCACACTAATCGTTCCAAAGCAGCTTTACAGGTGGTGCACATGATTACTCCATTACGGTCAAAATTGGAAACGTTGGGCTTTACAAACACACAAGTTTGAGGAAAGGTCGAGACACACACACCTTCATTTGTGTGATTTTTCCATCACTTACAGTTCAGTTCTGCTCAGCGCTGCATACAGAGGATGGGATGAATGTTTTATATATCTGTGTGTGCCCACAGGTGTCGCAGTGGTTCACGGATCAGGCGTCCCGCTGTTATGGGTGCGAGAGGAGATTCTGGCAGGCGGCGCGGAGGCATCACTGCAGGTCTGAAAAACACACACACACACACACGTTTGTTTTTGTGAAAAGTGGGTACATTACATAGGCTTCCATTCATTTTATACTGTTCAAACCGTATATTATATTGCCCTCACCCCACCCTACCCCTAAACCCAACCATCACAGGAGACAGTGTACAGCTTTACTCCCTGAACAAACTCATCCTGTGTGATTTAGAAGCTTTTGGAGAAGTGAGGACGTCACCAATGTCCTCATATTTCACCTGCTTCTTGTAATACCTGTGTCATACCCATGTCATTATACAGATATGTGTCCTGATATGTCACAAAAACACATACACACACACACACACACACACACACACACACACACACACACACACACACACACACACACACACACACACACACAATGGAGGACTAGTTACAGACAAAAACCTCATATTATGATACGAGTCATCTCTTATGATATAGGTATGACATTATATGATGATACAGTACCTTTCATGTAACTTCAGTCAATTAATAGTTTATATACAGCTGAAGTCAATATTATTACCCTCCTGTGAAATGTGTTGTTCTTTTATAAATGATTACCCAAGTGTTGTTAAATGGAGAGAATTTTTTCTACACATTTCTAAACATGATAGTTTTAATAACTCCTCTCTCATAACTGATCTCTTTCCTCTGTCATGATGACAGCACATAATATTTGACTAGATATTCTTCAAGATACTAGTGTTCAGCTTAAAGTGACATTTAACGACTAGGGGCTAATAATATTCACCTTAAAGGTTCAAGACACCCTGGAGTACTTTTTTTTTGAGATTTTAGCAGATGTGTGTGTGTGTTGAGCATCAGTTAATGTAATGTACTGTGTATTTATATAGCGCTTTTATTGTGTATGGCCATACACCCAAAGCAGTTCACAATCATGAGGGGGGGGGGGGGGGGGGGGGGGGGATCTCTCCACACCACCACTAGTGTGTAGCATCCACTTGGATGATGCGACGGCAGCCACAGGACAACAGCACCAGTGCTTCACCACACACCAGCTATTGGTGGAGTGAAGAGACAGTGATAGAGCCAATTCGGTGGATGGAGATGATTAGGAGGCCATGATGGGTAAGGGCCCATTGAGGGACTTTGGCCAGGACACCGGGGTTACACCCCTACTCTTTACCAGAAGTGCCATGGGATTTTAATGAGCACAGAGAGTCAGGACCTCGGTTTAACGTCTCATCCAAAAGACGGCGCCCACTGACAGTGTAGTGTCCCCTTCACTATACTGGAGCATTAGGACTCACACAGACCACAGGTTGAGCGCCCCCTGCTGGCCTCACTAACACCACTTCCAACAGCAACCTAGTTTTCCCATGTGGTCTCCCATCCAGGTACTGACCAGGCTCAGCCCTGCTTAGCTTCAGTGAGTAACCGCTCTTGGGCTGCAGGGTGATATGCTTAAGTTAGCAGCTGTCAGCTTTAATTGTGGATAAAACTGGATCATTTGGAGCTTTTGTCGGCTAATTTCATCTTCAGGGTTTAAAATCATTTTTGGGGCGGATCAAAATCAGTGACGTAGCGCGAATCTGCTAGTGGAGTGATGATTCGTTGATTTCTCATTATTATTCATAGCGGAGATTTCTTATCCTATGAGAAGACCCTGCTTCTTCATGACAGCACATGCTTTCCAAAGGAAAGGCAGACCTGACAAGCTGTGAGACCCAATGAATGGGTGAGACTGCGTCTGCACACGGCACAAAGTATTTAGTAGAGCTGCACGATTAATCGAAAAAAGATCGCGAACTCGATTCGACCCCTTAGACCACAGGTGTCAAACTCAGTTCCTGAAGGGCCGGAGCTCTGCACAGTTTAGTTCCAACCCTAATTAAACACACCTGATCAAACTAATTGAGTCCTTCAGGCTTGTTTGAAACCTGCAGGTAAGTGTGTTGAAGCAGGGTTGGAACTAAACTGTGCAGGGCAGCGGCCCTCCAGGATCTGAGTTTGACACCCCTGCCTTAGACGATCTTAATTCAGCATTTCTACGATTCTGCCAAATATATTTTCAAGTTCAAGAGAGAAGCAAAGGCGGCTGCACAAGCCTTCTCACTGTTTTACATACGTTGCTCAGTGACATGGACACCTCCAAATGACGTTGAAAGAGTGACATACTGTATTAGTGTATTTATAAGTTATAGTTCACCCAAAAATGTCATTTCTGTCTTCATGTAATGATGTATTCGCGGCCGTGAAATCACACGTGACGTGAGCTGCTGACCGCAGAGCTGTTACCACAGAGAGTGCGGGCACGCGCCCTACTTAATGATAGACGTGCGCGCGTCTACTTTAGTAGACAGAACTTGCATAGGCTGTGAATAACAGGTAATAAAGTTGTAAATAACATTCAGTTTGTGGCACAGTGATCGTTTGGGAGCCGCGCGGGAAGTATGGACAGCACTTAGCAGTGAAAATGAAACCGAAAGCGCGCGCACATCATTTAAATAATCATATCGCATTTTACAGTTATGATTAGGACAAGCGTTTAATATGTTTTTCTTTCATAGTGAACACAGAGTGCTGTGCATGAGAATAACTGTTTAACAGTGTCAGTATAACTACTCTAGCCTATATAATGCTGAATATAATGTAAAATCTGATAATGACAAATGTCTGATTTCACCAGTCAATAAATGGTCTAATAATGTTGTCAATGACAGATTGCAAGCATGTGTCTCAAACATAATAACTCAACACCAGACTTATTAACAGTTGTACTCTGATGTCGTCTCTTTACTGTGCATTAATGACCAGGACAAATTTAAAGTCTGTTCAAGTCCATCATTCAAAGTCTATTCAAAATTTAGCATTTTAACCAACAGTAGAGCTACACATAATATTATTATTATTATAGTTGTTTTACCACATGTTTGAGAAATAACAATAATAATAGCCGACTCATATTAACCTTTATTTTACATCTACAGAATCCTGAGAAAATCCTGATCTTGATTTTAAGCAAAAAAAAAAAAAAAAATCGCGATTCTCATTTTAGCCAGAATCGTGCAGCTCTAGTATTTAGCCGTTCATGAAGGGTCATATGTGTTTGTTTCCATAATTCACAAGGTTTGTTGCATGATTTTTCCTGCGATGCTGCCAGGGCCAATACAGCAGAGCTGTTGGTTTGCAGCAAGCACTTTAGTCGGGAGAGCTGTATGAGAATTGGAGAATGGCTGACTTTGTCTTTTATCAGTTGAGTTTGTTACCATTCAGACACATCGCCTATATATCTGTGCTGCTGTGTCCACACATGTTTAAAATCCTCCAGATTACCGGCAGGGTTAATGGTTGGAATAGACAGGGCAAGAGACCTGCTGCACTGCTATCCACTGTGCCTGCATTCAGACCTGGGGTCTGTTTATATAAACACGATTATCTTTATTATGCTATAACAAATTATGGTTGTGTATATGAAAATATGAATAACAAATGTAGCAGGACATTAAATTAGTTTATTTCTTTGCATTTTAACTTTGTAAACTATAAAATCATGCGCTTCCTCACGGTTTGTGTCTCATTTTGTCATTTTGCCTCCCCTCTTTTTCCCCTGCTCTGCCATCCACGCCCACTCTTCCCTCTGCCCATCTTCATGCTCCACGCCCATCATGAAGATGAACCGAAGGAGGGGGGGTTTCATAGTCCTTTAAAATCGTTTTCAAACTTTTAAAAGCTGCTTTTATTCCAGCCAAAAAAACAACAACAAATTACTATCCTCAGCAGATAAAATATTACAGGAAATACTGTGAAAATGTCATTTCTCTGTTAAACAACACTTGGGAAATATTTGAAAAAGAATAAAAATATGATAGGAGGGTGAATATTTCTGACCACAATATCTATAACCAAATTATGAAAATCTAGTATCAATAACACAGTCCTGTCCAGCTGGTGGCGCTAATGTACCAAATAATGCACTTCAAATGAAGGAAAGAGGATGACTGATAGCGCTTGCCAAAAGTTACACAAAACAGTTTATGAAGTTTTAAATATGTATATTACTCTTATAAAAACACATGGATTGACCTTTATTCAGCCCTGCAGTCGCATGAGCCACTTTTATTATGCATGAATGCGCTTTATTGGACTTTTTTTAGACTGCTCTATTTATGCGTGTGTGTCTCTGCTCTTCTTGTGTGTGTGTGTAGCGGCAGAGAGCCGGCTGAGGAGGCCTGGTGAGACTCTGCTCCTCCTTTTCTTCTCCATCTGTTTATCTGTCCATCTTTCTCAGTGTCACGTTCACATCTTTTACATCTCAACAGTTTTCTGAACTCACTTTTCTGATTCACAACAACCAGCCAAAGTCCAGTCCAGTTTAAAGCCATCGTCCGGGATATAATGCAACTGAACGCAGATTCAATTATGTTTCATTACTGATGTTCATGTGATTTATTTATTGTTTATTTATAAGATTTGCACTTTTTCTTTTGCATGTTGTGCAATGAAATATCTGAGATGTGTAATTAAATTATAATTTCAGTTATAATAAGCACTGAAAATGGTTGTGCATAATAATTATATTATATTAATATATATATATATATATATATATATATATATATATACACACTGTAAATATCTGTTAATGAACATTTTCTGTATTTGTGAAGTGCATTATGGGATGTTGGTCTCTGCTCTGTCCACTTTTGATGTTGAAAACTCAACTCTACAGTTTAATAAAGTGACTTTTATGGACATTTTAGTGGTTTAAAATAATAATATAATGTATAAGAAATAATATGTAGAGAAGTGTGTAAAATAACAGAACATGTGCTGCAGTTTATTACAAGGTGTTTGTAATATGGCCCGTTTCCACTGAGTGGTACAGTACGGTTTGGTACTCTTTTGTGGAACTACTTTTTCGGCACCCTTTCGAAAGGGTACCAAACACGAAAAAAGGGTACCAAAAGGCGGAGCTAAACGCACAGCTGTACGCTATTGGTTTACAGAGATACATCATTCACTCACACAAGCCAGAATGAAAACAAAGAAGCCGCCATGTTTTAAATACACAGCTGAGAGATTACAGCGTAATTATATATATATATATATATATATAATAACAAGCCATGGTCGACCCGGGCTTAAACGAACCTTGTCGTCGTCTTGATGAACAGCCACAAAGCCAAAAAGAAGAGCAGATTTTACCCTGTGCCCCGTAATTTTTTACGAGCCAGTCTGAAGCACGAGCGGTTTCGCTTTCTCGCTTGCGCTCGCCGTTGAGCTGATGATAATAGCGTGCGCTTGATTATTGACGTGCTTTTGAAACCTGATCCTGTCAGAAACTGACAAACGCGAGAGTGACGCGAAAAAACAAAGGAGAAGCCGGAAAAAAGGAGCACATTATTATTTCATCAAACGTGAACAAACTGCCATGTTTAACTATTATCATCACCTTTTGGACTATTATGAACTCTGAATGACGGAATTACTCTCTAACAAGAGGCTACATGTGCTGCTGAAGATTACAGACACATTTAATCATGAGAGGTTTGCTCTGACTGTGGGCTATACTGTATATCGTATTGTTTTAAACCTAAATAAGGGCTAAATGTCTGCTGTGTGTAGTTTTTCTGTAAGTGGTAACATATCGGAGGCTGTAAGGGTCTGCATGTGTTCATATATGTTCATTTATTTTTTTATTTGATATAATTGCGTTATAACTACGTTACAGTAGGCTATTTCGCATCATTGATCTGCAGTTATAATCAAATCATGTTCATAGAAAAGTTAGTAATAAACATTTATACACAAGTATTTATGTGTGTAAAGCATCTGTTTTGTGAGAAGTGCTTCTCATATGATATGTGAGCGACCCGTACAGCTTTACTGTAGACATTTTCTCCAGCGAAAATGAGTTGACTGAAACTTTGTTGTACACCACACCCACCAAAAGAGTACCATTGGTACCATTTTAGCAGTGAAAACGCAAGCCTGATAAAGGTGATCCGTACCGACCCGAACCGTACCGTACTGTACCAGTCAGTGGAAACGAGCCTATATACAACACCAACCCAGACAATAAAGCACTGCAGACTATTCCACAAGACAATAAATGTCCCTTTTTACAAGGTTAAAAGTTGTCATAAGAAAGATCAAGATCCCATAATGCAATTCAGAAGCAGAAATAAATGCGGAAAAATAAAAACATGAATCAGAAAATACAGAAAACTGCTCATTTACACATTTTGATGTTAATAATGCATTAGTAAATGCTGAACTATGATTAATAAATGCTGTATGAGTATTGTTCATTATTATCTCATGTTAGCAGTGGTGGAAAGAGTACTGAAAAATCATACTCAAGTAAAAGTAGCATTACTTGCCTAAAAATGTAGTGTGAGTAAAAGTATCTGCTGTAAATATTACTCAAAGTAGGAGTAAAAAGTAGCCCTTTCAAAAGTACTCAAGAGCAGTGAGTATTACACCCCATTCACACGGGGCGTCAGCTTCAACGCTTCCCATTTACTTTGAATGGGTGACGTCAGGCGTTGCCGAACTGCATTGTGGATCCGTCGGCGCTGCTTCAGAGGCGTTGCTCGCTGCAGAGTTTGGGACTTGCTCAACTTTTCAAGCGCCGACGGAAGCGTCAGCCAATCAGATCGCTGTATGCAAATGCACCAGCTCAGACAGTGGCCTATTGCTGACTAATTTCATTGGCTGACGCTGCAATGACGATCGTGTCAGCCCCAACTTCAGACACGCCCTCTGTCAAGCGTTGACGCTGAAGCCCCGTGTGAATGGTCCGTTATGCTGTCAAAAGCTGATGTGTTTACATGTAATTTGTTCATGTGTGTGTAAACGTAACATTCCGTAGTGCATTTAGTTATTGCCCAGCAGGCACACAGCATCATGAGACATTAATATTAGGTTAGATTTAGAAAATTAGAAAATTAATTGTCAAGCCAGCAGCTAAGGACAACGTTATTTTGATGTCCAATAATGACGTCATATGACGTTGATATTTGGTTGATTTTAGGTTGTTAGAAAGTGACCAAAATCCAGCGTGGAGGCAACATCTTAAACCAACGTCATACTGACGTCAAATACTGACATTTATTCATCAGGTACAGCAACCAAAATCCAACATCTGATAGATGTCATAGGGGTAACGTTCACACAACGTCAAGCTGTAACATCATTAGACGTTGATATTTGGTTGGTTTTAGGTTGGACATTGGATATTGACATCGGCCTGACGTTGAGTTCTGACGTCAACCCGATTTTCATTTCCAAACAAAAAGTCCCCATGACATTAGGGCTCAACGTCAAGCAGACGTCATGTTGACGTCCTGTGCCTGCTGGGTGTTTAAGGCCATTTCAGTCATCATACAGTAAACATCCGTCATCTTTTCATCAGTGACCTGCATCTAAACAGTCTCTGGGTCAATGCGCGTAAAGATTTTGAACATCTTCATGGACACTTTTAATACTTCAAAACAGTTTGCTGCAATTATAAAGTGCACACATCTTGAGGTAGTTCATTATGATGCGATTTACCTTCTACGGCACAGGTGTCAAAGCTAGTTCCTGGAGGGCCGGAGCTCTGCACAGTTTAGTTCCAACCCTAATTAAACACACCTGATCAAACTAATTGAGTGCTTTAGGCTTGTTTGGTACCTATAGATAGGTGTTTTGAAGCAGGGCTGGAACTAAACTCTGCAGGGCTCCGGCCCTCCGGGAATTGACTTTGACACCACTGTTCTACGGTATGTGCGATTTGATTGGACAGGAATCTCAGGACTGATTTTCCTAATCCCCATGGACAAGAAAAATAAAGTAGTGACTGCAGGTTAATGGAAAGTAGTGGAGTAAAAGTACTGATACTGCACTAAACATGTACTCAAGGAAAAGTAAAAGTTCACATTTACAATTACAATTCCTGAGAATAACTACTCAATGTACAGTCATTTGAGTATTTGTAATTAGTTACTTTACACCACTGCAAGTTAGTAAATATAATAACTAACATTAACTACTGAACCCTTATTGTAAAGTGTGACCATCTTTTTTGTACTAAAAACCAAACAAAAACAAACACTCACTCACTCTCTCTCTCTCTGTGTTTTGCAGGAATTGTGGGAATGTTTTCTGCACCAGCTGCTGTGACCAGAAGGTGGCGGTGGCGAGCCAGCAGCTCCGGGAGCCCAAACACGTGTGTCAGGTGTGTTTGTCTCACCTGCGGCCTTCACCTGTTCCTCCAGCGCTTCCTCCTGCAGACCTGGAGCTGGAGAAACCCATTACCGCCAGCTCCAACTGAGCAGAAGAAAACCTCAACACACACACTCTCTTACACACAGCAGATCTACAGCTTCAGGAGCAGGTTCACCAAACTCTTGTCTTAAAGGGACAGTACGCACTAAAATTAAGATTCTGTCATCATTTACTCTTGTTCAAACCTGTGTGAGTTTTAAAACAAGGAAAGCACGACCCTTATAATAGTTTTAAAGAAATTCCAATTATTTACTTCATTCTTAAAGAGACAGTACACCCAAAAATGAAAATTCAGTCATCATTTACCCACCTGTTTGAGTTTCTTTCTTCAGATGAACACAGAGGAAGATATTCTGAATAATGTTAGGGAAAAAACATTGACTTCAATAGTAATTTGTTCATATTAAATATTAGAACCATATAAACAATAGTTTTATAAGGATTCAAATGATTAACTTCATTCTTAAAGAGACAGTACACCCAAAAATATCAATCCAGTCATCATTTACTCACTTCTTCAAACTGGTTTGAGTTTCTTCTGTTGAACACAAAGGAAGATATTCTGAAGAATGTTGGAAAAAAACATTGACTTCCACAGTGTTTAGTTTATATTAAATATTAGAGCAAATACGGAATTGTTTAAGGAATTCAAATTACAAATTTCTTTCTTAAAGAGACAGTACACCCAAAAATGTAAATCCTGTCCTCATTTACTCGTATCAAACTCAAGTTTCTTTCTTCTGTAGAACACAAAACAAAATAAGGGATTCAAATGATTAACTTTGTTCTTAAAGAGACAGTACACCCAAAAATGTTAATTCAACTCACTTGTTCAAACCTGAGTGAGTTTCTTTCTTCAGATGAACACAGAGGAAGATATTCTGAATAATGTTGGAAAAAAAACATTGACTTTCAAAGTGTTTAGTTTATATTAAATAGTATAACCATATAAAAATAGTTTAAAAAAGGATTCAAATGACTAATTTCATTCTTAAAGAGACAGTACACCCAAAAATGTACATTTTGGCCTCATTTACTTGTTTTAAACCTGAGTGAGTTTTCACTTGAACACAATGGAAAACAAAATCCATATAAAAAAATGTTTTAAAAGGATTCAAATTGTTAAATTCGTTCTTAAAGAGACAGTACACCCAAAACTGAAAATTCAGTCATCATTTACTCACTTGTTCAAACCTGTTTGAGTTTCTTTCTTCTGTTGAACACAAAGGAAGATATTCTGAAGAATGCTGGAAAAAGCATTGACTTCCCTAATGTTTAGTTTATATTAAATATTAGAACCATATAAACAAATGTTTTAAAGGGATTCAAATGACTAATTTCGTTCTTAAACAGACAGTAAACCCAAAAAAGAAAATTATAAATAATTAAAATGGTTCAAATGATTAACTTGGTTCTTAAAGAGATAGTACACCCAAAAATTAACATTCTGTTCTTATTTACTCAGTTGATTAAACCTGAGTGAGTTTCTTTCTTCTTTTGAACACAAAGGAAAACAAGACCTCTATGAAAAATTTGTTTAAGGGATTCAAATGACTAATTTTGTTCTTAAAGAGACAGTACACCCAAAACTGAAAATTCAGTCATCCTTTACTGACTTGTTCAAACCTGTGAGTTTCTGTCTTCTGTTGAACACAAGGGAAGATATTCTGAAGAATGTTGAAAAACAAAACATTGACTTCCATAGTATTTAGTTTATATTAAATATTAGAACATATAAACAATAGTTAAAGGGATTCAAATGACTATTTTTTTTCTTAAAGAGACAGTACACCTAAAACCGAAAATTCTGTCATTTAATCACTTGTTCAAACCCGTTTGATTTTCTTTCTTCTGTAGAACACAAAGCAAAACAAGACCCCCAAAACATATTTTAAGAAATTCAAATGATTAACTTCATTCTTAAAGAGACAGTACACCCCCCCCCCCCCCCCAAAAAAAAAGAAAATTATAAATAATTTTAAAATGATTCAAATAATTAACTTGGTTCTTAAAGAGACAGTACACCCAAAAATCAAAAGTTCTGTCTTCATTTACTCACTTGTTCAAAACTGTGTGAGTTTCTTTCTTCTGTTGAACGCAAAGATATACTGAAGAATATTGAAAAAAACATTGACTTCCATAGTATTTAGTTTATATTAAATATTAGAACAATAATAAATAATGGTTCTAAATAATAATCCTTTACATTTATTGAACATATTGTTTCTATGATTTAAAGAGACAGTTCACTCATAAATGAAGTCTCCTCATTTACTGGTTTCCTTCTGTTGAACACACAGGAAGATATACTGAAGAATTTTGGAAAAAGCAGCCATTGACTTCCATAGTAGGAACAAAAACTAAATACTATGGAAGTCAATAGCTCATTTTTCCAGCATTCTTCAGTGTACCTTCATTTGTGTTCAACAGAAACTGACAGGTTTGAACAAGTAAATGATGACAGGATTTACATTTTTGGGTGTACTGTCCCTATAAGACAAGTTGTAGTTTATTCTATTGCATTTAAAAAAAAAGGATACAAATATACGTTTATAATTGTATTAATTTTTTTTAACTTTTAAAAAGTTATTCAGAAATATTTTAAGATTTTTTTAAAGATTTAAAATATAAAAAAAACATGAACCCTATAAAGTGATCGAAATGATTAAACTTGTTTTTAAAGACACAGTGCACCCATAAATGAAAATTCTGTCATCATTTATTCAGTTGTTCAAACCTCTTTCTTCTATTGAACACTCATTTACTGAACAGTTACAATTTATTGAACAGATTTACTGAAGAATGCTGGAAACAAAACAGCCACTGACTTCCATAGTTTTTTGTTTTTCCTACTATGGAGTCAGTGTTTGTCTTTTCCAACATTCTTCAAAATATCTAGTTTTTCCAACAGAAGAAAGAAATTCATAAAAGTTTTAGTGTGAGAAAATGATGAGGATTTTATTTTTTGCTGCACCGTCCCTTTAAGAATATTAGCACAGTTGCATAATGGTTCCTTGTCAAATATGATTTTAAACACATTCCCCATAGACATTCCAAGAAATGCATATAAATATGACTTAAACACAACGCTTGAATATCTTATTTTTCTGATCACATAGCATTATTTTTTGTATTAATATTATGAATTATTTTTAGTGTTAGTTGTTATGCTTAATATTTAAATCACCCTATAAATGTATTAAACGTCCTTGATTATTTAAAGGGGCAGCTCACCCAAAACTTAACATTTATTCACTGTTTAAAACGCTCTTTCGAAAGTTTTATGATTTATTTCTGTTGAACATAAAAGAAGATATTTTGAAGAATGTTGCCATTGACTTCCATAGTAGGACAAAAACTAAATACTATGGAAGTCAATGGCTTTTTTTATTCCATCATTCTATATACACATTCATTACTGTTCAACAAAAGAAACTCAAACAACCAAATGAAGATGGAACTTAAAATTTTTGGTGAACCGTCCCTTTAAGACAAGTCACAAGTAGTTTAATTTATTGTAAATGTTTTAAAACTAACATATTCACATATTTTTTTACTTTTAAACTTTAAAAGATTGCATCACAAATATATCAAGAACTTTTTTTGGTGAAATGATCAGAAATTAAAAAATGAAATGTTTTAAATGGATTTAAATGTTGATTCTTAAAGGGACAGTACACCCAAAAATTACAATTCTGTCATCATTGACTAATGAGTTTCTTTCTTTCCTCATTTAAACACAAAATAAGATGTTTTGAAGAATGTTGGGGAAGAAAAGCAGCCATTTACATCCACTTGTTTCGTCTACTATGGAAGTCAATGGTTACCGATTTTAAATTGTTGACAGGATATTAATTTTTGCATGAACTGTCCCTTTAATTTAGAAAATAATCTAAATCCTGAAGAGTGTTTTGTGAATCCAGCACCCGAGCTTGAGCTCTGCATATTAATACCGTCATGCTTCAAGAAGATCATAAATCACTGTTATAAATCCATACAAACAGTCCCGCTACCATATCTTTAAATATGCAAACTGATCTGAGAGCTGTGAGTTTACCACGTCTCAACGTCCGCTTCTTAAAGGGACAGCTCACCCAAAATTAATAATACTGTCATCATTTACTCGCTCGTTTAAAACCTGAGTTTCTTCTGTTGAACACAAAGGAAGATATACTGAAGGGAAAATAATCAGGGTTGCCAGATTGTGCAACAAAACTAACCCAATAATATACAAACTCAAAATTCGCCACTAAATATTTATTTTACTTCACGGTATGTATTATACACAGTTTTGTCTTTGAAAATAAGTGTGTAAGTAAAGATTTTGTTATTATAAAAACAAAAATCATCTTACCTTATGATTGACAGCACAGCAAGCATTATATCTCTCATCCAGTTTAAATGCAGGCAGAACTTCATCAGAACTGAACCCCAAACTTGTGAAACTATATATAAGTAAAGGATATTTTTAAATGAAATGTAAACATATTAATCATAATGTAAAACAATCGACAGACTTACACGTTTGCAGTTATTGCATGGCAACAATCCTGGAGAGTCCTGCCAATGGGATACCATTGAAGCTAAATATTGTTTTTAATGTACAGCGGTTGAACAAATACAATTATAAACACTCAGACACGTAAACATAGATAAATGATAAATAAATAAACTCAGAAACATACATAATGCCATGTTAATAAAAACAACAGTGGGCTTATACTCAGCTTCATCTTTCTAACACAGGCTTTATCATTGGTTGAATTAGGATTTGATTAAAATGCATAGCAGAACCATGTAAATGTAATTAATGTCAAGTGCTTTACGTGGAGAATTAAAATGCAACCTGTGGCAAGTGGTTAAAAATAGCTGATTTTGCAGGAAAACTGTGGACTTGGCAACCCTGATTGACTTCCATAGTATTTTTTTATTTCTACTATGAAAGTCAATGTCTGATTTTTCCCAACATTCTTCAAAATATCTCCTTTTGTGTTGAACATAAGAAAAAATGAATAGTTTAGAATCACTCAGAGTAAATGGTGAAGAAATATCCATTTTTGGGGGGGGTGTACTGTCCCTTTAAATCAAAAGCAATGGCAATTTGTACCACTTTTAATCACAAGGACTGAAAAAACAACAACAAATGAGCAACGCAGACTTGATGTGAGCTTTGTTTGGCTTCACAGGTCAAATCTTCTGATTCTTGTACTTTAAAATCACGTTATCTGGCACTCTCGAACTCTGATTCAGGATCAGAATTAAAGAATATTTCACCCAAAAATCAAAATCACCCCATAATTTACTCTCCCTCAAGTTATCCTCAGTGTAATGACTTTTTTTTCTGTCAGACAAACACAGTCAGAGAAGTTTTACATTTGATCAGGCTCTTCAATGCTGTATAATGGTGTTGTATAGGGACTTTTATTTTGAAGCGTCTACCTGTCTACACTGGAAGTCAGTAATTGAAGTTTATTTTATAAAACTTGAAATATTTCTGTGACAAAAACACATGGATCTGCTTTATAAGACACATGTTAACCCTGTGGCGGCGTATAAGGTAGTTTGAAGATGGATTTATATGCTTTTGGACGCTTCAAAATAAAAGTCACTATATACAGTGCTCAGCATAAACGAGTTGACCTCTCACAAATCTCTCTTTTAAATTAATATTTTCTGTAGGATGCTTTACAGTAGCATACACTCATCGGCCACTTTATTAGGTACGCCTTACTAGTACCGGGTTAGACCCCCTTTTACCTTCAGAACTGCCTTAATCCTTCATGACAGATTCAACAAGCTACTGGAAATATTCCTCAGAGATTTTGCTACATATTGACATGATAGCATCACACAGTTGCTGCAGATTTGTTGGCTGCACATCCACGATGCCAATCTCCCGTTCCACCACATCCCAAAGGTGCTCTATTGGATTGAGCTCTGGGGACTGTGGAGGCCATTTGAGTACAGTGAACTCATTGTCATGTTCAAGAAACCAGTCTGAGATGATTCACGCTTTATGACATGGTGCGTTATCCTGCTGGAAGTAGCCATCAGAAGATGGAGACACTGTGGTCATAAAGGGATGGACATGGTCAGCAACAATACTCAGGTAGGCTGTGGCGTTGACACAATGCTCAATTGGTACTAATGGACCCAAAGTGTGCCAAAAAAATCTCCCCACACCATTACACCACCAGCCTGAACCGCTGATACAAGGCAGGATGGATCCATGCTTTCATGTTGTTGAGGCCAAATTCTGACCCGACCATCCGAATGTGGCAGCAGAAATGGAGACTCATCAGACCAGGCAACGTTTCTCCAATCTTCTCTTGTCCAGTTTTGGTGAGTCTGTGTGAATTGTTGCCTCAGTTTCCTGTTCTTAGCTGACAGGAGCGGCACCCGGTGTGGTCTTCTGCTGCTGTAGCCCATCCGCCTCAAGGTTGGACGTGTTGTGTGTTCAGAGATGCTCTTCTGCAGACCTCGGTTGTAACTAGTGCTTATTTGAGTTACTGTTGCCTTTCTATCAGCTGGAACCAGTCTGGCCATTCTCCTCTGACCTCTGGCATCAACAAGGCATTTGCGCCCACAGAACTGCCGCTCACTGGATATTTCCTCTTTGTCAGATCATTCTCTGTAAACCCTCGAGATGGTTGTGCGTGAAAATCCCAGTAGATCAGCAGTTTCTGAAATACTCAGATCAGCCCGTCTGACACCAACAACCATGCCACGTTCAAAGTCACTTAAATCCCCTTTCTTCCCCATTCTGATGCTCGCTTTGAACTGCAGCAGATTGTCTTGACCATGTCTACATGCCTAAATGCATTGAGCTGCTGCCATGTGATTGGCTGATTAAAAAATTGCATTAAGGAGCAGTTGGTAAGGTGTACCTAATAAAGTGGCCGGTGAGTATTTGCGCATATACATTAGATTAGTCTGTACTAAAGCCAAATATGGAGCTAATCTAACAAAATGAGTCACCTAAATTTATATATTAGGGAAAAATATTAAATAAAACATTCACAAAGAGGCATCACAGTTGCACAATCTCATATACTGATAACAATATAGTACCATTTCTGTAAATTTTATCAGTTTATATGTATTGATCGCATGTATAGGGATATTTTTTTTTTACATTTTAAAATGTGTGTGTGATACATATCATCATATTGCACAGCCCTAAACACCATAATACAGCATGAAAAGCTGAGATGCAATTAAAAACGACTAAAAGCCTGTTGGTCCGACAGAATAAAGTCATCTACACTGACATTGTCCTGCGGAAGAGTAAATGATGGGGAGATTTTCATTTTTGGCTGAACTGTTTCTTTAAGAAGTGCAGGATGAGTTTTGCACACTTGAATCTGTGTACAGTAAATTTGTATGTATATTATGCCACTTGTACAGTCAATGAAATGAAAGCTTGATGGACTCAACCTGAGCAATACGCAGCAGATCTGAAAGCATCGCCTGAATCTCAGAGGACGTCTCGGCCTCTGTGTGCGGTTGCTTTGTCCTGGTGAAAATCCCCCACAATCCTGCTCTTCTCTCGCTGTATGAGCCGCTGCTGGCGCTTAGCAAGACGTTTGTGTGAATGAAATTAAAGCACAACACACTGCCAAACTCGACACCACCGATTACTGGACTGATTATTGTTAGTTTTAATTATATTAAAGCTGCTGTGTGTGTTTGTTTATGACTCTTCCTAAATCATAAAAATACCATAATATTCTTGCATGAATGTCAATTAATATGGATGTTGTGTTACCATAGCAACAATAGAATCACCACAACAGATCAATTACTATGGTTGTTGTGTTACCATAGCAACAATAGAATCACCACAAGAGATCAATTACTATGGTTGTTGTGTTACCATAGCAACAATAGAATCACCACAACAGATCAATTACTATGGTTGTTGTGTTACCATAGCAATTGTAGAATCACCACAACAGATCAATCACTATTGTTGTGTTACCATAGCAACAGTAGTAACGCCACAACAGATCAATCACTATTGTTGTTGTTACCATAGCAACTGCAGAATTACCTCAGGAGATCAAGTAATGTTGTTGTGTTACCATAGCAACAGTCACCACAACATATCAATTACTATTGTTGTTATCATAGCAACAGTAGAAACACCACAACAGATCAGTTACTATAGTTGTGTTGCCATAGCAACAGTAGAATCACCACAAGATCAATTACTATAGTTGTTGTGTTACCATAGCAACAGTAGAATCACCACAAGAGATCAATTACTATTGGTGTTGTTACCATAGCAACAATAGAATCACCACAACAGATAAATTACTATAGTTGTTGTGTTACCATAGCAACAGTAGAATCACCACAAGAGATCAATTACTATAGTTGTGTTACCATAGCAACACTAGAAACACCGCGACAGATCAATTACTATGGTTGTTGTGTTACCATAGCAACTGTAGAATCACCACAAGAGATCAATGACTATAGTTTGTCTATTGTCTGTGCAGTGAGATGAATAGGGATTTTTAAGTCCTGTAATTAATTTCCATAACTGGACTATAAATCTCAATGGATGGACAACAGAAATTAAATGTTTAATTTAAATTTAAACATGGCTCGATTACTAGTAATTTAGTAAATGACAGACATAAAATATTGGTATTATGTCTGTAAACAAACACAAATATTCTGCAAATAAAGAAAACAGCCCAGCTCTACATTTCACCATCCTATTAATAATAAAGATAATTTAGTAACTTCAAAAATCCAGCAAACATTTTTCCTGCTTTTCACCATCCTATGAGTAATAATACATCAAATGGTAGATTTGCGAACACAAAGAGGCAGACGCAGAAGCTCAGATAAAGATAGATCTTTAGTTTATTAGTGGCTATAGATAATGCTATCAGACCATAATCATAAAAAATGATCAAACAAGAAACGCTACATCTCTGGTCAGCAGTGGGTTAAACGTTAGCATGGATTAGCATGAAACAGAAATGAGAAGAAAACCACGTCTCCATGCGACAGAACGACGATTCGTTCGCAGAAATTAATTTCCTTAGGATTCATACATTCTAATCCTGAGTTCATCGTGGAAAACCGTCTCGTTTGTGTGAGTGTGTGTGTGCTATCGAGAAAAAGCAGACGATATTATCACGATACGACGAACACACGCCAGCTTGATTCAAGCACAACGGTCCACGGTGAAGCGCTGGGAACGGTTCGCAATCCACGCGCGTTACAAATGAGTTTCTTGCCATTCGGTTATTTTTTTAAATTTTTTAACAAAAATATAGACCCGCCTCGCGATTCGCTTTGATAGTCTTATAAAAAACATCACATCGGGAGTATATTTACAAGCTGTTTAATGTGACATTCTGAAGGTTTACAAAGTCTCCGTTCCTTCGAGACGGACGCTACGCTGTCGTCGGGGATTGTGGGTAGTGCAGGAAGGAAACCGGGGAGGAAGTCAAGAGGAAGCTGTGGAGGTGCATTTCCGGATGTAAAACGCAACTTTTTTTTTTTTTTTCCATCTCACGATCCTAAACTTTTTTAACCTAAATTTTTACGTAAACAAATAAAAGAATCACAGGATGTAAACACAGAACTGCAAGTTATAATAATTTGCGAATATGTAAATTGTGATTGTAAAATATTAACTATATTTGAAGAATTCCTGCAATTCTGAATTTAAATCTGTTTTACAACAATTTTGAATTAAGATCAATTAAAAGAACTGCAGGATGTAAAACACAGAACTGCAACTTATATTTAATTTGCATATATGTAAATATGGATTCTAAAGAAAATACATATTAATTAGATTTAAATTCAGAATTGCAAGAATTGTTAAAATTTGTTAACAAAAAACTAATTTTGAATTAAGATTAATTTAAAGAATCGCAGGATGTAAACAGAATTGTTATATTTAATTTGCATATATGTAAATTTAGATTATAAAAAAATTATATTCGTTAGATTTAAATTCAAAATTGCAGGAATTGTTCAAATATATTTTACAACAAATTTTGAATGAAGATCAATTAAAAGAATTGCAGGATGTAAAACACAGAACTGCAACTTAAATTTAATTTGCATATATGTAAATTTAAATTCTAAAGCAATAAATATTCATTAGATTTAAATTTAGAATGGCAAGAATTGTTCAAATATTTTTACAATAAACTAATTTAGTATTAAGATTAATTAAAAGAATCGCAGGATGTAAACGCAGATCTGCAAGTTATATTTAATTTGCATACGTGTCAATTTTGATTCTAAAAATATTAATTAGATTTAAATTGAGAATTGCAGGAATTGTTCAAATAAATTTTACAACAAACAGGATGTAAGCACAGATCTGTAAGTTATATTTAATTTACATATATGTAAATTTAAATTCTAAAGCAATAAATATTCATTAGATTTAAATTTAGAATTGCAACTGTTAAAATATTTTAAATGAACTAATTTTGAATGAATATTCATTGAAAAAAATCACAGGATATAAATCACAGATCTGTAAGTTATATTAAATTTGTATATATGTAAATGTTGATTCTAAAAAATACATATTAATTAGATTTAAATTCAGAATTGCAAAAATTGTTCAAATATATTTTACAACAACAAATTTTGAATTAAGATTAATTAAAAGAATCGCAGGATGTAAAACAGAACTGCAAGTTATATTTAATTAGCATATATGCAAATTTCAATTCGAAAAAAAAATTAATTATATTTGAACAATTCCTGCAATTCTGAATTTAAATCTATTTTACAACACATTTTGAGTTAAGATCAATTAAAGTAGAGTAAAATATTCAGAAGTGTGAGATGAGATTACTTTGAATTCCTTAATTGTGAAGCGGAAACAAACTTCCACAGGAAACAGAGGGAAGTAAACAGGAGAAGAGACAGGAAAACCAAGACAAACAACAGGCAAAAGTGTGTGTGTGGACGCTAGAGTGTTTTGGAGAGGTTAGCACTAGTGAACGCTGGCCAGATCAGTTTGTGTGTGTGTTTGTGTGCGTCTCTAAGGCCTTCAGGAGCAGGACGTTGTGCTGTGAGTTTCCTCTTGGTTTGTGTGGAGTTTTCTGGATGCTCTTCTTACACTGACGACTGATCCCACACCTGCTGGACGAAGACACACACACACACACACAAATACACAGTGTATTAGGTAAAATGTGATATATTACAATTTAAATGCAACACAAACACAAATCGCATTACTTTCCTTATAAAGTAAGTTAACTATGTAAAATAACTATATAAGTTGAAGTCAGAATTATTCGCTCCCCTTTGAATTTACTTTCCTTTTTTAAATATTTTCCAAATGATGTTTAACAGAGCAAGGAAATTTTCACAGTATGTCTGATAATATTTTTTCTTCTGGAGAAAGTCTTATTTGTTTTATTTTGGCTAGAATAAAAGCAGTTTTTAATTTTTTAAAACCCATTTTAAGGTCAATATTATTAGCCCCTTTAAGCTATATATTTTTTCGATAGTCTACAGAACAAACCATCATTATACAATAACTTGCCTAATTACCCTAACCTGCCTAGTTAACCTAATTAACCTAGTTAAGCCTTTAAATGTCACTTTAAGCTGTATAGAAGTGTCTTGAAGAATATCTAGTCTAATATTATGTGCTGTCATCATGACAAAGATAAAATAAATCAGTTATTAGAGATGAGTTATTAAAACTATTATGATTAGAAATGTGTTGAAGAAATCTGCTCTCCGTTAAACAGAAATTGGGGAAAAAAATAAAACGTGGGGCGAATAACTCTGACTTCAGCTGTATATAAGTGCTGTTACATGATGAGATGACTCATATACAGGGGACAATGAAACTGAAACACTGGCCTAGTGTTGGAGGTTTGATGGCTAAATATGAGCAGCTGATGGCCAATCATCATTGATCTTCATTCCAGCAGTAAGAGCAGAGTGTGAAGGTTTTATTAGCAGAATAATAGCATAGTTTTGCTTTAAAAATTGCTATGCACACAACATTATAGGTGACAGAGTTGAAAAGAGGACAATTTGTTGGTGCATGCCTCTAATGTCAGCAATTTGCTCACCCGTGTCAATGCCAAACATCTGTTTCAATGGTGCCAGTAGCAAAAATCTTGGGCTGTGGACAATGTGAAACATTTATTGTTCTGTGATGAGTCCACCTTCAATGTCTTTTCCACATGCGGGAGAGTTATGGTGTGGAGAAGCCCCAAAGAAGCGTCCCACCCAGACTGCTGATGCCCAGAGTGAAGCATGAGGGGGATCGGTGATGGTTTGGGCTCAATATCATGGCATTCCCTAGGCCCAATACTGGTGCTAGATCGGCACTGGGTCACTGTCAAGAACTACCCAACCATTCTGGAGGACCATGCGCACCCAATGGTTCAAACAACCCATCCTGAAGGCGGTGGTGTGTATCAGGATGATAATGCACCAATACACACAGCAAGACTGGTGACAGAGTGGTTTGATGAACATGAAAGTGACGTTGAACATCTCCCATGGCCTGCTCAGTACCAAGAACTAAATATTATTGAGCACTTTGGGGTGTTTTGGAGGAGCGAGTCAGGAAAGGTTTTCCTCCAGCAGCATCATGTAGTGACCTGAACACTATTCTGAAGAAGAACAGCTCAAAATCCCTCCGGCCGCTGTGCAGGACTGGTGTCTGTCATTCCTAACGCCCCATTCACACGGGGCGTCAGCTTCAACGCTTCCCATTCACTTTGAATGGGTGACGTCAGGCGTTGCCGAACTGCATTGTGGATCCGTCGGCGCAGCTTCAGAGGCGTTGCTCGCTGCAGAAGTTGGGACTTGCTCAACTTTTCAAGCGCCGACGGAAGCGTCAGCCAATCAGATCGCTGTATGCAAATACACCAGCTCCAACAGTGGCCTATTGCTGACTAATTTCATTGGCTGACGCTGCTATGACGATCACGTCAGCCCCAACTTCAGACACGCCCTCTGTCAAGCGTTGACGCTGAAGCCTCGTGTGAATGGGGCGTTAGACCATCTGATGCTGTATTGAGGAACTACACCATACTGATCAATCACTGTGGACTAAAACCAGGCCATTTAGTTTCATTGTCCAACACCTGTATATATAGTAAGTGCCGTCAAATGATGAGATGATGATGTGTGTGTGAACAGTGTGAGGTGTGCGTTGACAATGTTGATGTGTATTGATCAGTAGTGTGGTGTGTCAAGGCTGGTTTATCAGGGTATATGCAGGAATCCTAAATGTAATTTCAATACCTTTTTAAGACTTTAAGACCTTCTGAGAATATTTGAAGACCTCATCACCACTTCAAGTTCTAATCAGTATCAAACCTTGAACTTAATAAACAGTTGTAGTTAAATACATGAATGGAGCACAAGCTAGGGTTGTGACGATGAGGAAATTTCCCCACCGGTTAATCGACATGTGACAACACCGGTAATACCGGTATCACCGTGGGGGTGAGCGTTTCCTCTTTTTCCTGCTTTTAAATATCTTATAAATGCGTGCGTATTATACTTTCACTTTCAGTTTTTCGGGAATTGGCAATTCGGCGTCAAACTACAAAAAATTACTGTTATTAAACACAGAACTTTTATTAACATAATGAAAAAAACAACAACAATGCTACAGGCTAGGGCTGGGCGATATGGCAAAAAAAAAAAATCTAGATTTTTTCATAAAGTTTGACTGATTCAGATTTCGATTTTTTTATTTATTTTTTTTTACTGTGTAACTACCTTACCAGCTTCCCTTGTTCATTTAAATTTAAATAAATGCCGAAACTAGTTTTTTCATGCTCACTTGTAAAAAAAAAGCAAACCGTTTGACTAAACGCGGTTATGGCACTCTCTCATATAGGGATGCTAAACATAGCTACAATAGAAATCACAGCACCCGTATTTATGTAAAGGTCATATGTTGTGCAGCTTTGGGCAAATTTTATTTGGAGAGAAAATGACCAAAATGTAACGTGAAGATTGAAAAGGATTGGAGGGGAAATAAATATTTCAAATCTCTGTACATAACAGAAAAATAAACAATGATAATGCAACAATAGTTTATCTGTATTAGTGGCATGGCAGAAATATATATTTGGACAGGCCTTGTCAAAGTGAGCGGGCACTTTCACTAATAAAAAATATAGCACTTAAATTATTTCACAACAATCAATAAAATAACAGCGGTTTATATCAAAAGTTGGTAATGATATAAAATATACTACATTTTGATGGTAAAATATAACCATTTAAACGATTTCAGTATTCAAACATTAAATAACGAATGCATCAAGTTAAATATTAAAAAACGAATGAAACAACACAGCATATCAGGATATAAAGGACTATATTTAGCAAAATGCTGCTCTTTTTATCTTTGTAATTTTATAGTTTTATTTTTGTTATTTTAATTATTTTTTTGTCTTCATAAATAACTAACGAGCTATAGACAAATATCTGCTTGACAATTTAAAAAATATTTGTGCGTAGCTACACCACCCAGTGTATATTAAAGATCACCGTATCGTTGCAATTATTTCCTCGTGGGTGTGTGGAGCGATGGGTGAGCGGGCCAAAGTGACTAGGGCGTACTCACACTATGCTATCCGAACGAACCGTGCCCAGGCCCGTTTACAGCTTGTTGCGCACACGCAAAGATACTTTTTGGTTACCTTTGCCAACAGAGGGAACCTACTTTGGTTGTCTTTTGTTGTCCTACCTGACTTCAATGTCTTAATGTATTAATTAGCCTAATGTATTATATATTAATAGCTTAGTCCTTATAAACACTCCATTTATAAAATACATTATTAACGAATCTATAGGCTACTGAAGAATAAACCCAATATGAAATATGATCCTTGCATAATGATCACAGCTAAACAAGCTAGCACTCAATTTATATATAAACTATAAATAAAAAAAATTAAGAAATGTTAAGTAATGGAACATCATGTAAAAAATCTACTACAGGCTAAATAAAAGTGCCTCATCAGAGCTGAACATCACTGTGCGGTCACCGAGCACGTGTCAGTTTACAGCTTCTGTAAAGATCAGACAGCCTATACAGATCACACTATGTCAATAAACACCATGTAAATGTATAAATGTTTCCATAAGTATTGTTAATGGAATATTTATAACAACATGATCTTGCTTTTCGTTATATTGATGCCGGCTTTAAGCTCTCTCGTGCGCGCTCTCTCTCTCTCTCTCTCTTACCAGCGGCAGTTGACGGGCCCACACACACTACACAGCATACAGTGGCAAGATGACAAGTGCGTACGGGACCAGTTTTATTTTTTGATTTGCGTGTTGTTTCTTTTTTAAAATGCCTTTTATTTTTAAAATCTCTCAAGTCAATATTGGCTATCAGGTAACATAATCTCCCTCTGAGATATTGGAGTTCAATAACGTGGTGCGCAGTAGCTATGATTTTTGGCCAACACCTCCCTGTAAGTCTATACACTGCATAGATAGACTATAGACAGCTCTGGTGTGTTATGAATTGCGTGTTTTAAATGACAACGACACATGTTACATTTAGTTTTTATAGTCAAATATACATTATAACCCAGTACACAGTAAAATAATATGTTTTGAATGGCTTGCTATTGGCAGCGTATATAACCGTTAAGCTTAAATAGGCTGAGCATATTTTCATTAATATTAAAACACATGAATACAAACTAGCCACCCTTTGATTTTTTTCATTTCCGTATATTTTTTATCAAACGAAAAATGCAATGAATTGTTCATTTTGGTTTTCATTTTATTATAATTAATATAATTATTAGGCGACTTGACTTGTGTGGCGTCTATCGATGGATGACAGCGAGAGAGAGATGAGATTAGACCTCAGATTCGATGTGTGAGACCTCGTAAAAACAGGATTAAGACTTTTTAAGGGCCTTAATTTTCTCATAAATTATTGATCAACTTTTAATACTATTTAAGACCCCGCGGACACCCTGTTTATACTTGGTGTCAAGCGCACACGTATGGTCTGGCTTAGCCTTTGCGCGCTCGCATAGCCCTCGCCATGGCTGACATAGACGCTGGTGCGCACCTCTCAAAAAATGTAACTACATGTTGCAACGACACATAGTGGAAAGCTCTGCGAATGTGGGCAGTGCTGAGAGTGTTTACAAGTGTGGAGTCCTGTGGAGGAGCTCCAGATGAAAACTGATGTTAAAGTTGATTAAAGTTGTTGCACATCCGCAGATTCCCACCTCTGAATGAGTGAGTTTGAGCTACATTAAGGTAGTGTTCAGAAAAAACAAAACACCAGCAAAGAAACTCAACACAGAGAAGCATTAAAACCCCCTGGGAGCTAGTGTTTCAGAAGTGTTATTGCAGAGCAACAAACAGCATGCAGAAGTATTAATGCACGACTATGCGCAAGGCAGGCTCCGTGGGTCACGCCGATCACTCCATGCAGAAGTATAAACCAGCCTTTAACAGTGTTGGTCAGGGGTGCATTTCCGAAAACCATCATTAGCCAACAAAGGTTGCAAGTTGTGTCGTTACAAACAGAGTTTGTTGATTTGGCGTTTCTCAAATCCATCGCTCCAACGAACATTCGCAAACTGCATCGCAAACTTCTATGCTTGCAACTACACCTCTGGAGCTGTAGTTAGAAACATAGTTCCTGGCTGTGTTCTATTCCCACTTATCCCCCCTATGCCCTATTCATTTAGAACATTCTAACATTTAAACTTGGAATGATTTTTAAAAATACATTAAAGTCATCTCTCTCAGGTGTAATTTGCTTTCAAAGTATTTTTACAGTTCAGTTTTAGCGATCTTCATGTTTACAATTGAAAACATTGATGTCATTTTGAACACGGTCGTGGCTCATGATGAAAGCTAAAGGTGACCTTATTTAAAAGCGGAATTTATGTTACGTCTCCAAAGCTTGTGAAAACAAAAAACATAGCATACGCTAATGCTTTTAATTTATAGTAGGTTATTTATTAAAGAGCCCCTATTATGGGTTTTTGAAAATCACCTTCCATGTAGTGTGTAACACAGCTCTTAGTGAAGTGAAATATCCAGCTACAGCTTAAATCTGAAAGTGGACAGTGTTTAAAACTATTGATTCATCTATAAAAGAGTCGACTCATAGTGGTCTAAATGAATCGTCTTGATAACGAGTCATTAGCCGTTTCGGCGTGACGTAGTTACGAAACATAATGGTTGCGCGCGCAGACCCAGCAAAATTCAAACCTGTGGTCCCACCCACTAACACAGCAGCAGGACGCTCATGAAGACGCTGTGCTTACCTGGATATTATTGGAAGTGTGAGGGGAAAAGAGTCGTTCAGAAATCTGTACACTTGCAATGGGCGATCTATCACTACACAGCTCATGCATTAAGTTTCTTCCTCCATCTTGTAATGGACAGACAATACATCAGGGGTGTGGGCAAAATAAGGACAAATTATTAGGTACACCGGCAGGCTGCTGCACGCTGAGCTTCGGGCTTGTGAAGGGAGCAGAGATAGCTTGTCAGAGGACAGAGGATGCTACAACCTCCCGGCTGGGTATGTGATCGTTTGGAATAGCAGAGTAGAGGTAAGCCATGAGAAAATATAGCAGTTCACGGACGAGGTGCCAGAGCAATGATTGCAAATAGAAATGATCTACATGTTTTGTTACTAGTTACCGCATGTACTGTATCCGGTTAACTCTTTATATTCCAATATCACGTCTAATGCCACGTTGAAAATGTGACGCGTGCTGCTTTGTTTACGCATTTAAATGTGTTTGTGAGCTTGTTCCACTAACGTTTGTCGTTGCTATGGCCACCGTTAGCTGATGCTACACACGTGCAGCGGTCAAGCTTCAGAATAGTTCAGCTTTTGCTGCTGTGTGGATTAATTCTGAATGTGTGTCATACTTGAGAGCAATGCTGGTGTTTAACTGCACTGCTTTCGGCTCTGAGGTGTCTGAATAACACTGTTGAGAACCGGGTACTGTTTACTGTGGTGTTAGTAAGTTTACTATGAAGCGTGTTTCGGGCGTCCGCTGTGATCGGATCCTTTACCAATGTTGGCGACCTGGGGGCTTGATAAACCACACTGGGCATTTTACTGTCTCGCACTGAACGCTGTCGACCAATCATAACAGGCTGTCATCGGTCCAATCAGTGCAGATTAGCTTCGCGCTAAGCAGGGGTTTGAGAACAAATGAATCGCTGAACGAATCATATGAGAGTCGCTGGGATAATTAGGTAAAAATAAATGCATATTATAAGACCATGAAAGTGTTTTTTGACCTTGCATGCAGATCAGTATGTTGTTGAAGACCCATAAAACCAAAATATGACCCTTTTTAATGTGTAATAGGGGCTCTTTAAGTATCTGTACTGTATATGACACGGGCCTGCTGGTTAGAGCATATCTGCAGTGGTTTGACTGTGTCAAATTGTAAAAGTAGACTTTTCAAAAAATAAATAAACAATATCCTACTTAATAATAATAATAATCATAATCATTAATATTATTAATATTATCATTAAAGTATGATTTTTTTCACTTCCTAATAAATAAGAAACATTAAATTTAATTTCTTAATAAATCGCCTCATTATTTATTTATTTATATGATTTATATATGATATTAGAATAGTGTTAGCTTTTATAAGTTTTAGAATAGAATATGTAATTTCTCAATAATATTAGTAAAGGAAACACAGGCTCTATATGTGCCGTTTACATATATTTCAGTTAATATGGAAAGCGAGTGCATGTTTTTACCAAAACTAATATTGGATTTTACTTTAAATGCGTGTGCGTGTAAAACAATATAATTTGAAATGATGGGGTTCTTCTCTAAAGAAGTAGTTCCTCCACCCCGTTTAGAGCATCATTATGGGCGTTTTACATTATAACTAACATAGTTCAAGCGATGGATCTGCGACAGAAAAACTAGGGGTTTTGGGAAACACTCGTCACTACATCGTTCTTTCCCCAAACGGTGCATCAGACTATGATAGTTCAGCCGCGAGTTACGTCGTTGTTTGGGAAACGCACCCCAGATTGTGAGGTGTGTGTTCAGAGCTTGTTGAAAGTGTTAATGTGTGTTCTTCAGAGCGTGAGGTGTGTGTGTTCTGACCTTGTTGACAGTGTTGATGGGTGTTCGTGCAGATCCCGTGTGCAGTCTCTGCCGTGGCTCCTCAAACGCTCTCCCCGGTGATCTCTCCCTGCGCAGCTCCATCACTCTGCCCGGTGATCTCTCCATCATGCGTCCGGGTGATCTCTCCATCCGGCCGGGGGACTTCTCTCTCTCCAGGGGCCTTGCGGGGGATTTGTCCCTGCGGAACTCAGTGCGGGCCTCACGATATCGATGCGGCGTCCCCGGCTGCTGGAGCCCCTCCTGGACCGCAGGCATCGCAGCCAGACGCTTGGAGATGTGCTCGTTGTAGGAGGGAGGACCGCGCTTGTTTGGGCTGAGAGGGAAGAGGAGGAGAAACATCAGAAAGTTTTATCAGTAACACACACACACACGTACCATCAAAACCAGCCTCCACCAAAGCACCACTGAGTTAAGTGTTTCTACAGATAAATTCTTAAGTTGAATGATTTGGTATAGAAATGTGACTAGAAAAAATTGCAATAAAGTTATTTTAAAGACAAAATTATATATAACACACATATACACTCATAGGCCACTTTATTAGGTACACCTGTCCAACTGCATGTTAACACATTTCTAATCAGAAATCGGTCAATAGAAGATACAATAGAAGAGAAACGCTGCCTGGTCTGATGAGTCTCCATTTCTGCTGCCACATTCGGATGGTCGGGTCAGAATTTGGCGTCAACAACATGAAAGCATGGATCATCCTGCCTTGTATCAGCGGTTCAGGCTGGTGGTGGTGGTGTAATGGTGTGGGGGATGTTTTCTTGGCACACTTTGGGCTCATCAGTACCAATTGAGCATCGTGTCAACGCCACAGCCTACCTGAGTATTGTTGCTGACCATGTCCATCCCTTTATGACCACAGTGTCTCCATCTTCTGATGGCTACTTCCAGCAGGATAACGCACCATGTCATAAAGCGTGAATCATCTCAGACTGGTTTCTTGAACATGACAATGAGTTCACTGTACTCAAATGACCTACACAGTCACCAGATCTCAATCCAATAGAGCACCTTTGGGATGTGGTGGAACGGGAGATTAGCAGCCAACAAATCTGCAGCAACTGTGTGATGCTATCATGTCAATATGGAGCAAAATCTCTGAGGAATATTTCCAGTAGCTTGTTGAATCTGTCATGAAGGATTAAGGCAGTTCTGAAGGCAAAAGGGGGTCCAACCCGGTACTAGAACGTACCTAATAAAGTGGCCAGTGAGTGTATATTCCAGGAAAAACGCTTCTAATCTCATACAATATTTTAATTAATGCTCTTAAAAATAATAATAATAAAAAAAATATCTTGAAAAAGAAAATTATTCTATTATAGTGATTTCTGAAGGATCATGTTACTCTGAAAACTTCATATCAGAGTATCCACTTATAAAATTATATATTTAGACAGAAATGTTTATTACAGTAACATCTTACATAACATTTGTACAGCAATTCTGGTCAAATAAATCTTTCAGAAACATACCAAGTTTTAAAGATCTCCTGATTTAACATTATTATGACTATAGAAGCAGTAACTCTGGTGAAAACTATAGCTAGACATACAGATTGGCATTTACAATCCCCTGACAGACATTCCCCAGTGAAAAGAGAAGAAATATATTCATATTATTGTGTCTGATAATAAACCACACACCCATCAGACCAGTGCTAATAATCCAGTTTAACTGACTGGACCACTCACTCACCTCTCTAATGATTAGAAACGTGTCTTCTTCATCCATTCTATCCATATTAACAATCATCATGCTCTTAAATGACATCATAAATGAGTCTGATGTTGAACAGAGCTGATAAAGCCATTGAAATACGTTGCATAATTAACACATTAATGCCTATAAATTGATATAACAGTTCATGACGTGAGCATTGAGTGTCTCTCACGTAATCAAAATTCTCCTTAAAGTCACTTTATTCGTCAAATGTTAAAAACGTTCATGCTGTCACTCCTTCGCACATATAAAGAAAGCACCTTTCTTCCTGTAAAGAAGAGAAACACAGTCAGAACTGCTGGAGCAATCAAGTCAGATTTACCGTGTTCATTCGGATATACGAGTGTGGTCATATGTGAGCATAATACATAACCCTCGTCCTCACTAGACATGAAAACTTAAATGAATGCCGATCTTAGTGCACAGATTTAAGCTTGGTCTCATTTTAAAGACGACACTTGAAAAAAAGTTGAAAACAAAAAGCTATGCGTGTTTATAAAAATTAACGAAACAATACATTTTGCCTAAAAATTGACAATCAAAGCTAAATATCTGAAGAAATTATATTAACATTTGAAGTTGATATCTCAAAAAAAGAGCTTTTTAGTAAGATTTAGTTTGGCCGCAGTACCAGACATGACCACCAAGTGACATTCAGTTTCCCTTGCTGACCATATAAGGGCGCCCCCTGTTTCTGTGTATGTTTTGAGGAATATGAGCAGGGCTTGACTTTTTTGATCACCAGCCACTGTGGCTAGTAGATTTCCAACATTACTAGCCACTTGCCATTTTCGCCAGCCACACTTTTGTTGTGGGGAAAATATATTTTATTTGCATAAATTTGACTTTGACATACTAAAATTACTTGATTTAGATCAGGGGGGTCCAAACTCGGTCCTGGAGGGCCAGTGTCCTGGAGAGTTTATCTCCAACTTGCTTCAACACACCTGCCAGGAAGTTTCTAGTATATCTAGTAAGAGCTTGATTAGCTGGTTCAGGTGTGTTTGATTAGGGTTGGAGCTAAACTCTCCAGAACCGAGTTTGGACACCCCTGATTTAGACCTTGTGTTCTGTTCACATGACTCCTCATTCATGTCACTTTTTCTGTGTGTGGTGTATGACCATGCTCCGTGTGCATGAGCAAATGGGTTGTGTTGCATTGCAACTAGTATTTATTTCACTTGACTTTTCAGGGCTCAGAATTAAGGATTTACCAAATGTATGTCTGACCACACCAAAAATAAATAAATAATTATTTCTTAGCCACAAATTTAAATGTGTCAAAACCAAGCGGCAACCTCCCGCTCTCCCTCGGGAAGCCAATACGGAAGTAACTGAAACTGCAATTCATCGAAATTCCGCTAGTCCTGGCTCCATAATAGAGCAGATTTCTATTGAGCCCACTGTTAGAATGGCCAACATTACAGCAGAAATAAAGGTGTTTACAGCCTGGTACAAAGAACGATGTTGGTTCATATAGCTAATATTACCCTTCGTGACAACTGTGAGGGGGTGAATTTTTTTATAACTCATCCGTTTCCTTTATATTAGGTTATTTTAAGTTTGCATAATTAAGGGCGTGGCCACTTGAGTGACAGCTAGGTCTCGCTGGTCGCCGTCAATTCATCTCAGCTGATTACGGCTGATTAGCTGCTGAACTCAGCATATACATCCTATTTTTGTGTTGTTTTATGTGACTTTACACAGTCTGCTGCCTTTTGGAATTATTTCCTACAATTATCAGATGATATGGCATGCTGTGTGCACTTAATTGTGCTCACAAGCCATTCACGTGGCCTCAATTTCCCAGGTGAGTGAAATATATACTTATATACCATCTCTATGAATGTATTTGTTTTATTCATCATTTATAATGTTCTTTAGAGCTGTAATGCACTCCAGAATCTGACAGATTGATTAGCTGTAGTCTCTAGAACAGTCATCTGAAGCGTTGTCATACAGTGTTCTGCCTGGACTTCATAATTAGCCTTGCATTTACTAACACAGACTATATATGAAGTGTTTGGAAGTAAAAGCAAATTGTCATGAATAAACTGAAAAAGCCCCCCGAGATGAAGAAGGCATGAAGGCAGTGGTGTTTATATTGATGTAGGCTAGAAAGTAATCATTTTTGTAATATTTAAATCCTTTATTTCTTTTTTATTTGTAAAGATATTTGTGTATTGCTCTACATCCTGTGTGTATTCAGTGATGTGTAAGCGAGGCGCACAACTAACGCGCTCTGCGCTGGACGTTAGACCTCCTCTCAGCTGGTCTATTAAACAGTCTATTCTAGTTCCTCAAAATAGCAACGCACCAGCAATGCGCCTCAACACACCTCCTTTTTTAGGCCAGAACGCCTATGAGTGCACATATGAGCGCAAATGCATTTGCTATTTAAACAGCGTGGTGCAAAACGTCAAACCGACCCTTACGTCAAGCTGAAACTAGTAAACAACAATTGTGTCGCGCCTTGCGCCGGGTGTATGATAGGGCCCCATATGTTTTTATCATTTCATGTTTTATAATTTTATGCAATTATTTGTACTTAATTCAGTTGTAACCAGAGAGAATTATTGTCATTAAATCATCTCATTTTCAAGTGTTTGTGAATTACTTTTGATTTAACATCAACACTTAATCGCTCCATATTGTAATACAATTAAATCACACAATAGCAACGCTCTCCTACATTTATAGCTATTAATATATTTCCCTTATTTCCGTTTTTGGTATAAGATTGCAGGATGGTTTGACTAGAAATGTAGTCTTCACCATCATACTGATACCTTTTAGTCATTCGGCAGAACTACAGTTTGAACCGCTGTGGTTAAAAACCTATTCTTTACATTTACGACAGAAACTCCTTTTAACATGGAAAAGATGAAGCTCAACTCGACTTGACTCAAAAGCATGATCTGTGGACTGACCTGCGTGTGGATCCGTTTCTCTGCATCTCTGCGCTGGCCGCCTCCTGACTCAGGTTGCCTTTACAGCAGATGACCCGCAGCTTGTTCTGGTAGGACGAGGCCAGATACACGGCACCCGAGGAGATGGCAGGACCCAGGTACCGCGGGTTGGGAATGTCCAGGTGTGCGTAAGCATGAGGCCTGAACACAACACCAACACACTCCATTCAGTCTGTAAACATACAGAACTACAACCACACTAAAAACTACAATCATGGAGGATGAGTTTTACCCCAGCGCAGAGTGACTCTGAACCTCAATGACATCCAGAGAGTTGAAGTACGTCACAAACAGATACGGCTCTCTGTACGCTGCGGAGAAACGCACAATATTCATCTGTGAGGGGCTGAAGTGTGTGTTTTACAGTACAGTCACAGGCGGGGGGAAAAGAAGACTGAATAGATATTTAAAGGGGATTTATAGCAGTGTGTGAATATTGCCAAAATTATTTAATTGTATTTCTTATAATCAGACTTGATCTGCTTTGATTGACATTCTTCCTTTGTACGTGTCATCAGAGGAGGAAAGCCCCGCCCACTAGTGAACATCTCTCCCTCTTTAGCATAGGATGTTAGTCTTGTTTTTAAATCTGCCATTATGATGGCACACAGGCATCTGTAGCTCCGCCCTTTTCTGAAGAGCACAATCTCATTTGAATTTAAAGCGACAGTCACCAAAACACAACAATTAGGATCAAAGCCTAAAAGGGTCAGTTTCAGAGGTAGAAAACATTATCTGTGTGCTATTATGAGCTGAAACTTCACTACACACTCTCTAGGGACTCTCTATTTTACATCTTGTAAATAGTGGCTATTTTAGATTATTATAGGCCTTTTCATGTTTTATTTTAGGGCTGGACAGTGCTTAATTTGTGAATTGCGAGGTCCCGGAACAGATCGGTGTATCGGATCCGGCATGTTACCTGAGAATGGAGAAGTGTCTCGTGGAGAGGAGGAGGGGGGGTGATGGTTGGTGGAGGGATGTCGCGGACAAAGGACGAAAGTGAAGAGTGAGGGGTTGTCACAGATGAAAGTGAAGAGGGTTGGGGAGTCGCAGAAGAAAGTGAAAGTGAACAGCGGACAGGGGAGGAAGGCGGTTGAGGAGGGGGATCGGTAAAATCAGGTGTAAGATCCGGCGTGTTCCGGCACAAATTAAGCCCTGGGGCTGGATAATATTGACCTTATTCTTCCCATTTGAGTATTACAGATCTAAACTATCCAATTAAAACACTATTGAGTAGACTTATAAGTAGATGAATAAACCCGATGCACTGAGCAGGTTTTACCGAAGGACAGAGGCAGGCGGCTCCATTTGATGTCATCGGTGCGACTCCTGCGTCCGTACGCATCCACAAACACTCCGAACTCTACAACAAACCACACACACACGGGTCAAACACTGATCACACACATGTTTAGCATCTTAAACAATGATTATATTCACACACACACACACACCGTGGAAGCAGAGCAGATACTCCACTTTCTGCGGCGCGCTGGAGACCTGGATGATGGAGATGGGGAAACTGTGGGAAGAGGCGGCGAACACGGCGGAGGCTAACGTCACGTCATTCTTATCCAGAAACTCTGAACACACACACACACACAAAAGCAGGTTCAGTTCATCAGCAGTGCATAAAACAGAGAAGTGTGTGTGTGTGTGTGTGTGTAAGAGACTTAGTGCTGGGGCAATAAATTAATGCATTGTGATTTAAAAGATGATACTGCATAAATTCGGAGGTTTTCCCAATGCACTGCGATTCTTTCATGAATGGATTCGGAGTTTAGTTTTCACCAGCAGATGGCGCTGCATGCTTTACAAACAGCCTCTGATTGCCTCCAATATCTAATACACACCACTTGAGTCTAAAACTATCATTAATAAAGCAAATGGCAAAAGTCTTCATAGTGACCCGAGTTTACATTAATTATGTGGCATTAAACTGAGGTGGAGAAACTGACCAATTACAGAACAATTAGCCTAGAGCGCCATCTGCTGTTAAACACTAGTCTAGAGCACCATCTGCTGTTAAACACTAGCCTAGAGCGCCATCTGCTGTTAAACAGTAGCCTACAACGCTATCTACTGTTAGACACTAGTCTAGAGCGCCATCTGGTATTAAAAACTAGCCTAGAGCGTCATCTGCTGTTATAAACTAGCCTAGAGCGCCATCTCCTGTTATATAAACTAGCCTAGAGCGCCGTCTCCTGTTATAAACTAGCCTAGAGCGTCATCTGCTGTTATAAACTAGCCTAGAGTGCCGTCTGCTGTTAAACACTAGCCTAGAGCGTCATCTGCTGTTATAAACTAGCCTAGAGTGCCGTCTGCTGTTATAAACTAGCCTAGAGCGCCATCTGCTGTTATAAACTAGCCTAGAGCGCCATCTGCTGTTATAAACTAGCCTAGAGCGCCATCTGCTGTTATAAAACTAGCCTAGAGCGTCATCTGCTGTTATAAACTAGCCTAGAGCGCCATCTGCTGTTATAAACTAGCCTAGAGCGTCATCTGCTGTTATAAACTAGCCTAGAGTGCCGTCTGCTGTTAAACACTAGCCTAGAGCGTCATCTGCTGTTATAAACTAGCCTAGAGTGCCGTCTGCTGTTATAAACTAGCCTAGAGCGCCATCTGCTGTTATAAACTAGCCTAGAGCGCCATCTGCTGTTATAAACTAGTCTAGAGCGCCATCTGCTGTTATAAACTAGCCTAGAGCGCCATCTGCTGTTATAAACTAGTCTAGAGCGCCATCTGCTGTTAAACACTAGCCTAGAGCGCCATCTGCTGTTATATAAACTAGCCTAGAGCGCCATCTGCTGTTATAAACTAGCCTAGAGTGCCGTCTGCTGTTATAAACTAGCCTAGAGCGCCGTCTGCTGTTATATAAACTAGCCTAGAGCGCCGTCTGTTGTTATAAACTAGCCTAGAGCACCGTCTGCTGTTATAAACTAGCCTAAAGCTCCATCTGCTGTTATAAACTAGCCTAGAGTGCCGTCTGCTGTTATAAACTAGCCTAGAGCGCCGTCTGCTGTTATATAAACTAGCCTAGAGCGCCGTCTGTTGTTATAAACTAGCCTAGAGCGCCGTCTGCTGTTATATAAACTAGCCTAGAGCACCTTCTGCTGTTATATAAACTAGCCTAGAGCGCCGTCTGCTGTTATATAAACTAGCCTAGAGCACCGTCTGCTGTTATAAACTAGCCTAGAGCGCCGTCTGCTGTTATAAACTAGCCTAAAGCTCCATCTGCTGTTATATAAACTAGCCTAGAGCGCCGTCTGCTGTTATCATAGATATATACACTAGATGTCGCCTACCCTACTGTTGTCTATTAGAAGGAACGCGTCAATAGAGCCGCCATTTTAGTACAGGGTAGCGCTCCTTTGAAATGAATGCAGGACCAAGGTGAAGTGGAGGACTGTGGCCATCCAAAGCCAGAGAAATACACAGCATGAGCATTCCTGACAAAGAGCGTGTTTGTGTGCATGGAAATGCATTACCCTCCTTCCCTGTTTAATTTGATCTTATCCGTGTCCTGAAACACATCCCCTCACCTGCTTTCACTTCTCATTCTGACGGAGGGAGCGATTCGTTTGTGAATGAATCTCCGTTATGAACGACTCGTTCACTTAGCTAACAATAACACAAGTTTCTGGCAGCGCAGCGTCTTCTTGTCATATTTCATAACATTGTTTGCTTATTTTATTCAACAAAACTAGCATAAGCTTAGAATTTAGTGCGAGTTGATGCTACTTTGCCTTATGGTCACTGCAGTAAGAGACTGTATTATCATCAATAACATCACTTGTTAAGCACAAAAGTTCATAACATACAAAAACATAAAAAACTAAATCTTACCTATGAAATGTGATGACTTTGTGCTTTGTTTTCTTTGTTTGCTCGTTACTACACCCGTACACAGCACTAAAGTCCAGCATCTTCACATTGGCACACTGTCTTGACTAGTGCGGTTGAATGACGTTTGTCCTAGGAGCACTGTACCAATGTGGCGGCGCTATTGACGCATGCTCAGGGTCCCTATGCGACATCTAGTGTATATATCTATGTGCTGTTATAAACTAGCCTACAGCGCCGTCTGCTGTTATAAACTAGCCTAGAGCGCCGTCTGCTGTTATATAAACTAGCCTAAAGCTCCATCTGCTGTTATAAACTAGCCTAGAGCACCTTCTGCTGTTATATAAACTAGCCTAGAGCGCCATCTGCTGTTATATAAACTAGCCTAGAGCGCCGTCTGCTGTTATATAAACTAGCCTAGAGCACCGTCTCCTGTTATAAACTAGCCTAGAGCACCTTCTGCTGTTATATAAACTAGCCTAGAGCGCCATCTGCTGTTATATAAACTAGCCTAGAGCGCCGTCTGCTGTTATATAAACTAGCCTAGAGCACCGTCTCCTGTTATAAACTAGCCTAGAGCGCCGTCTGCTGTTATAAACTAGCCTAGAGCGCCGTCTGCTGTTATAAACTAGCCTAGAGCACCATCTGCTGTTATATTAACTAGACTAAAGCACCGTCTGCTGTTATATAAAGTAGTCTAGAGCGCCGTCTGCTGTTATAAACTAGCCTAGAGCACCATCTGCTGTTAAACACTAGCCTAGAGCGCCGTCTGCATTTATAAACTAGCTTAAAGCGCCGTCTGCTGTCATATAAACTAGCTTAGAGCGCCGTCTGCTGTTATAAACTAGCCTAGAGCACAATCTGCTGTCATATAAACTAGCCTAGTACCGTCTGCTGTTATAAACTAGCTTAAAGCGCCGTCTGCTGTCATATAAACTAGCTTAGAGTGCTGTCTGCTGTTTAAAAGAAGCCTAGTGCACCATCAGCTGTTAAACACTAGCCTAGAGAGCCTTCTGCTGTAAAAACGAAGCTCAGAATCATTGATAAAGAGAAGCGATGCCCTCTTATAATGTCAGAAACAGCGTTTCTAGTGCTCCAGCCCCAGTGTGGATCCTCTCACCTTCCAGCACGTACTGCTTCATCTCGATCTCATAGAACTTGTTGGTGCCGATGACGATGCTGTATCCGGTGAAGTGAATGCAGCTGCAGGGTTCAGACGTCTCGATCTCCTGCACACACACACACACACACACACATTAACAGATCATAATCACTAATGTCTGACCTGCAGGAAGAGGTTTTTTATACTATACGCCACCTTTCTGATGCAGAACTTGTTGAGTGTGTCGTTAAAGCGCAGGATGGTGATTTTATTGGGCATCGCAGCACAGATACACATGCCTGTGTCGATCTGAAACACACACATCATTCTCATTCAGTAAAACAACAGATCGATGATCATCTATGATGTCACGATCATTGTTGGGTGTATTTATTTACAAGTAGTTACAGTAGTTAAAAGACTTTTCCACTGAAAAAGTAAAGAGATTACTGTTAATTTTTAGACAATTTAAATAGTCACTTATAAAATACCTGCCTTTAATGCTGGAAATAAATTCAACAGTTGTGTATGAATAAATTTAGAGAAGCAGAGGAATTGTATTTATTTGTAATGCAAATCCATTTTGCATATTATTTATATACTAAGTATATAAATAATCTGCAAATAAAGTATATAAAATATAGTATATTTATACACTATATACAACTAAGAAATTAGTTGATGACAATATATGGCAAAATTCAGAGAAGCAGAGAGTTTGTGTATGCATATATGTTATTATAAATATGTTATTCAGATATTTTGCATAATATTTAAGAGTTCTCAACAACAGAATTTATATAATTTTGTCCAATTGCACATTAAATAAATAACAGATAACAGTATACTGTATGGATGAAACAGGCTGTCATTACACTGAAACCTTTTGTGTTTTAATAAATTAAATATTTAACTTTGCTAAAGTATTTTATTTTTAAAATGAAGCAAAAAGGCCCCATTTTACAATTTTATAGAATTCTGTCTTTAAAGATGCAGTAAGTTTGACACCCAGTGGTTAAAATAGGTGTTGCACTCATGGATCAATACACATTTTATTATTATTACTTCCTTTATTTAGCCAGGAGATCACAATAAGACAGTACTGTCTCTTCTTCCAGTGAGACCTGGTCATGACATTTATCACCACACTACTGAAAGCAGCAGCAGATAGTTCACCTCAGATCTGGACAATAAAAAACCCTTTGAGACAGAACTTCAGAACTGAGACTCAGTGCAAACCAACACATATCAGTGACTTAGCATCTACATTTAATCAGGTTTAATGTGTATTCATTAGATTATAAACTGAACCATTTGGCTGGAGTGCAGTGAGTGCACTATTCGGTGCTTCTGAATGGCTGGATTTACATTTCTGTCGTGTTTCGTCTGGTGCAAACAGCCAAACTGCTCATCACTGTGTATCTCATCAGGTAGCGTGTTGTTAGGACACGGGGTTACAATGTAACCTGCTCACCTAATGTTTACGCTCGTAATATTTATATTATTTGCTAATTAATAACCACCTCATGTGGAACTCTGAATCTGCCTCTCATTTTGCAGGCTGCTACTGTCCACCGGAGGTCGCATTTCAGTCACGGACACATGTTTTGAGAGCCTTCCTGACTGAATGAATGAAATATGCTGTTTTCCATCATCTGGCAACCCCGGGTGCTGAAATATAATTGGCTAAACTGGCATTGGGCGAGTTAAATGACCAAAACACAGACAGCCGTTCCAGCACGTAACACACATGTTCAAAGCAGAATATCTGACTTCAGCATTGTTTTTCAGATAAACAAGAATGTTCACTGAGCATGTTTCTGAATATCTGCACACATATTATGGTGTTTTTATGATTTAGACGAGTCAAAAACTGACATACAGCACATTTAATACAGTATCTATTGTCTATGAATTGAGATTTATAGGGATTTTATGTAGCACTGAGTCAAGAAATTCAACTCAGACATTCAATTCATACAATAGTCATTTAAATAAAATATAATGATGTAAATAGTAATTAATATTTTGAATTAATAAAGTCACTCAACACTGGTCACAATTGCCAACTAAAGCTACAGTTGCCAAAAAAGCCTCAATAAAATTCAGATGAACTACTGCAAAACTGAAAACCAAATATCAACCTAAATTCTGATATAAAAAAAATGATTAAATGTTACATGCAGACAAAAATAAAAATAAAGCAGAAACAGCCTCATAACATGTGCAGAAGGACTGTGTGAGTGTGTGCGGCTGACGGGACTTGTGTGGATGCTTTACCTTTCCAGAAGCGAAGAGATGGCAGCCCTTCACTGCCTCGAAGATGTAGGGGCTGAGATCAGGCTGAGCCGGCAGATGAGACTGAGCCAGAGACTGCTTCACCCGCTTAATCTCCACCAGGCACAGAGCACGTTCCTTACCTGACACACACACACATCATATAATTTCATAGATATTTATTTAACGGAATGTGTTTTACATTAATATGAATTTTGCAGAACAAACACTAACGCCTGTTTCACACCGCAAGCGTAAGCAGAGCGTGAGCAGAGCGTGTTTTTTCGGCGTCGATGTTAACAGATTGGAGCTTTCATACCGCACGCAGAAGCAGCGCGACAGCCCGAGGCGTGAGCGTCGCTGAAGCAGCAGTGCCGCGATAGTTTCGGCGCTGGGTCTATTTTTGCCGCGCTGCTCATGCTCAATTAAAGTGACAGTGCATTGTTAATGACCAAAACACATTGAATGACAATAGTAAAAAAAGAAGCAATTTTACCCAATAAATGCGTCAATAATATCCACTGACTTATAGTCAATCAAATGAACTTAAACGATCAAAAACTGCAACAGATATTTATTTAGCAAACCAAATGTAAAACAATTTTAGTATCAGTTTAGTGTTGCAGAAGAGGGGAAATAGAAGTGGCCGCTTTAAGACTGCTATTTACGGGAGTTGTAGTCCATAGTGAAGTGTATTGTGGGTAGTGTAGTTCGACACGCATGCTGGATGATGTGAGCTCGCTGTGTGCTGTGCAGTTGAAGCAGAAGAAGAAAGTTTTATTCGGCTTTGTTTTACGTTCACTCAAGTTATTCTACCCGGGAGCTGTTTGCACTGTGAACCTGACAACACGAAAATAAGTAAAAGAAGGGCATGCATTGATTACTTCTGTCTTTCTCATCCTTTGCACGAGCATGAATCAACGAGCCTTTACTCTGCCGCTGGACATTACTGAAGCGGAGAAAGTAACACTAGTTTGATCATGTATAAATATCATCATAACTATATTGTATAAATATTATTATAACTAGACCTACAACATCCTGACAAACAAAAACAAAATAACATGATGCCACAGGCGATTGTCTTCTAAGTGCACCAGACACTCCTCATGGAGCTTGAGAAGCATACAGTGCTGTAGGATCTTTATAATTCGTAAAATAAAGACTTGCAGGTTAAGGAAACTGCATAGGAGGAAGTTGCCGCGGGTCTTGGTGCAGATGAAAAGTTAAAAAATTATATATATATATATATATATATATATATATAGAGAGAGAGAGAGAGAGAGAGA
Organism: Danio kyathit; assembly: GCA_903798195.1. Classification (NCBI taxonomy): domain Eukaryota; kingdom Metazoa; phylum Chordata; class Actinopteri; order Cypriniformes; family Danionidae; genus Danio; species Danio kyathit. The sequence goes on along the minus strand of LR812523.1, from coordinate 1,783,889 downwards.
GAGAGAAATAACTAGATAGAACAGACAGAAATAGATTGATCTGTGCAGCAGCTGCCGAAGAGATGCGCGCTGCAGACTCAGCTGGTGTGAAAGGCAAACGCCTGCGTGCTGCTTCTGCTCGCCATACGCGCGCAGCTTTAAGCAAAAAACCATGCGTTAATCTTGTATGTCCAAAAAGACATCTGGTAAAAATCACTCCATCAAATCTAGTCTAACGTATTCTAGTTCTGCTTGACGTTTCAGGTTGTATTTCATGCAATTTATTATTCTTCCATGTTTCCCACTCCTCTTGCCACTTATTTAAAACGTAACCACTGATGAAAGGAATTTTCTTTACTTGACACACTCACACACACGCATGCACACACACACACGGGTCAATTAACCTCACAAAGTCAATACATTTGTTTAACGGCACAGACTTGTATAAAATTTACCGTCATGTCAGCAACACTGACTATATTCCTGGCAGAAACGGTTCAATTTCATCATGTAAACAACATCTTTAGTTAAAAGATGTACAATACTTACAATAACAATTATATAAAACCAGTTTGGCATCTCGTATAAGCAACTTGGTCATGTTTAATTCATTCATTTTCTTGTCGGCTTTGTCCCTTGCGGGGTCGCCACAGCGGAATGAACCGCCAACTTATCCAGCACGATTTTACGCAGCGGATGCCCTTCCAGCCGCAACCCATCTCTGGGAACTTCCACACACACTCATTCACACTCATACACTAAGGACAATTTAGCTTACCCAATTCACCTGTACTGCATGTCTTTGGACTGTGGGGGAAACCGGAGCACCCGGAGGAAACCCACGCGAACGCAGGGAGAACATGCAAACTCCACACAGAAATGCCAACTGACCCAGCCCAGCCGAGGTTCGAACCTGCAACCCAGCGACGTTCTTGCTGTGAGGCAACAGCACTACCTACTGCGCTGCCCATGTTTAATTCTCAAAGTAATAAACATTTCTCTAGTGAATTGGTTGTGGGTTCACTTGGTGATGTTCAAAAGTCAAATACATTTTATTAAACTATTAGAAAAGTCTTTTAAAAAAGTAAAAAATAAAAACAGTAGTTAAGAGTTACAACAGCAACAAAAACCTTTACATGCACCAAACATGCTCGTAGTCAAGACTTTGTGTTGGTGGCTCAGCAGTGGTGAAACTACACCAACCATAAGTTTTAAAGTTGTACACACACAGACAAAAAATATTGAGTCTGTGTTTGTTCTAAATCAGAGCTCGAAATCGTGATCGCTGTGGTTGCATATGCACCTGAAATTTTATCTATGTGACCTCGAAATATATTTGGGAGCATTTGTGCGAGTGCATAAAATTGATGTCGTGCGACCAGTCTTCACAACAAAATGTTTATCACATGCGCTGAATTAGGAGACATTCACGCATTAAGCATCTTTGCACCTAAAAACACCAAACGCAGCGCTCAGGAATGGTTTAAAATAGCTGACATGTTAACTTGCTGCAGTAAACAAAGCCCACAATGCTTGCCCCGCCTTCAAGCTCTTCTTATTGGCCCACTGCGCTAGAACAGAACGCGAATGGATTGGCTAATATCAGCTGTCAATCACTCAGTTCCGATGACAGGTAACTACAGCCGCGAAAACGTAAAGGTCTGGATACGAGAGAATGAAAACAACACTGACAGATTTAGTTTTAGAAACCACCTAAAGTTACTAATAATGGCACATCTGATTAGTGATCATGTGCTGAATGTCAATCCAGCATTTACACTTTTCCAAGAGTGGAGAAAAGACTTCCAGTGTTTAAAGTCCGCTATGAAAATAACTAAAGCATTCAGCGTAAAGCTGGTGGGACGGAGTTTTCAGGTAACAGTGTTTGCCACTGAATCTACACATTTTAAGCACGAGATGTTCTAACGTTATTTAATCCTTCATTTAATCATCATGATGCTGTCAGTCGTGCGACTGACACCACGTTCACCATCGCTAAAGAGCATGCGTTCACCGAGATGAAACTAATATTGCAGCTCATGAAAAGACCATTATTGCTATTAAGCTGATGTTAGCTAATAATAAGTTATATATCAATATCATCTGTGCAATATCAGACAGCACCGTGAGAACAGCACAGTTATTATTGTTAATTCAGTTCATCTCATTCACCTCCAGCAGTGTGTGCACGGCCGGTGAGCGCACGCAGATTTCTGTTTATTTGTTAGTTGTGATTAGAGTGTTCATATATAATAGAATCTGTTCATATAAAACGTGTAGTAATGGTGCTCATCATTTTTGGTGGGTGCGACTAAGTTTTGTCTGGTGCGCCTACATTTTTGAAGTTAAGAGCAGCGGTGCTACCAAGAAAAAGATTAATTTCAAGCCCTGTAAAGGCAGATTTTAGGAACTGTACCCTTGTAAAATCACAATTATGTTTTCTTTTATGCTTTTAGAATTACACAAGGATTTCATTTATGCACAAAATGTTTATGACAGCGTTTTTACTCCATAGATCTGTGTATTGAGCACTGAGTGTGTGTGAGAGGAGTGTTCAGCGCTGTGTGTGTGTGTGTTCAGCACTGACCGGTGATCATGAGCAGTTTGTCCAGCTCTTTCAGGATCTGTATCTGGAACACCGAGTCCAGACCCGGGATGTGTGTGAGCGAGTTCTTGATGACGTTCAGAGCGTACAGACCTTCCTCTGAGCCCACCAGCACGATCTGAAACACACACACACGCAAATACACAAACACAGACAGACAAATGCATACACATACACACAGGTGGACACATACAGAAGCACAAATACACACACAAAGACAGACAGACAGACACACGTGCATAAGCAGACACACACATGCAAATACAGACACACACGCAGATACACAAACACACAGACGTGCACCAGATTAATGCCTTTTTTCGGACTTTATACATGTATTTGTAGGCTTGTGCGTCTCAATAATACTGCCAGTAACCATGTACTGTAGATGCTGCAGCGTTTACCTGGTCGGTCAGAGGTAAAGTACAGTTAATATCCAGCCGATCGTCTCCCTCCAGCTTCAGTAAAGAGTTTCCCAGCAGCTTCTGCTCACACAAGACAGACGCAGAGGAAAGATTCAAACACAACCACCTCACATTTCACTCTGTTAAAGGGGCAGTTCACACACAAAACAACTAAACGTAACCCCATTTACTGGAGCTTTATTCTGTTGAACACAAAGATGGAAACTGGTAAGCGTTGACTACCATAGTAGGAAAAAAATCTCTACAGTAGGTAGGGCTTTATCTTATAGAGCATCTAAATTATGGCATGTATTACCTGCAAATATTAGCAATGACGTTTCTTTGGATTGTTGTGAGACTTCTTAAGACGCATCTTTTTAGTAAAGCATTTAATTTGTGATTATCACGGTCAAATTTTTAATTATTATTATAAATATTAACTTGTTACTGAGATTTTATGCAAGCATGTAATTCTGGCTTGGGTTGCATTTTTATTTGTTGTTGTATATCTTGTAGCACTTTGAGTTTAAGAAAAAACATTATAAATGAAATGTATTATTAACCCTTATTATCATATTTCTCTGCTATAAATGTACTTCCTGAAGACTAGTGTGACTGTCTTGTATGTAACTGTAATTTCTGTAATCCTTTTGTCTTTTCTCTCTCTGTCCAGACCCTCACGCTTAGCCTACCACTGTAAGATAGCACAGCATTATCCCTGATTGTATCCCCCATTGTTGTTGTCTGTTTATTTATTTATTAACTATTAATATTTTATTTATTTATTAACTATTAATATTTGTTTTTATTTATTATTAATATTGTATTTACTTATTAACTATTAATATTTTATTTATTTATTAACTATTAGTATTTTATTTCTTTACTAACTATTACTATTTATCTATTTATTAACTTCATATTTTTTATTTTTTATTTTTTTATTTATTAACTATTAATATTTTATTTATATATTATTCATATTTTATTGATTTATTAACTATTATTATTTTATTTATTTATTTATTTATTAACTAAGAATATTTATTTATTTATTAACTATTAATATTTTATTTATTTATTAACTAATAATATTTTATTTATTTATTTATTAACTATTAATATTTATTTATTAACTTTCAATATTTTATTTATTTATTTATTAACTATTAATATTTTATTATTTTATTTGGTTGTTTATTAACTATTAATATTTTATTTATTTATTATTAATATTTTTGTATAAAATTTTGCAGCTTAAAATTTTTTTTTTAATTATTATTACTTTTTTTTTTTTACTATCTTTCATTAGGATTTGTTGAAGTGGGTTTATATATATAAAAAAATATCTCTGTATAAATAATGTCATGTGTACTTGGCAAAAAATAAAGGGGAAAAAATGTATATTATTATTATTATTATAGGGTTTCCAACATTATATTGTGTTCAACAGAAGAAAGAAACTCAAACAGGTTTGGAACAAGTAGAGGATTTAATGAAGTTTATATTTTGGGTGTACTGTCCCTTTAAGAAGTTTTATTGCTGATGTTGCAGACAGATGAGCCAATCAGCAGAAAGAGCCGCTTCTCCTTCAGGATCTGCCAGTGTTTCCTACTGCAGCGTGTGCTGCTTCAGTAAACTAAATCAACTACTCTGACCCTGGAGCACAAAACCAGTCTTTTTTTTTTTTTTTAAATGACACAGTATAAGTGAAATCGATTTTTATATTACGCCAAAAATCATTCAAATTCTAAAGATTATGTTTATTGAAGAGATTTTGTACATATCTATCCTAAATCTATCAAAAAAAATAATTTTTGATTAGTAATGTACATTGCCAATAATAGAATTTGAGCAACTTTAAAGCAGATTTTCTCAATATTTTAAGATTTTTTTTAATCCTCATTTTCAATTTGAGGTATCACAACCACATATTACCCTATCCTAACCATCAATATATCAATTAAAAGCTTTTCATTTTTTAAGTGAAACTGACACTTAAGTCTGAAATTGACCCTTTTGACTGGTTTTGTGATCCAGGGTCACAAATTCTGAATTTACTTCATAAATATTGACAAATAAGGAGGAGAAAAAAAAAACAACAACAGAGGAGTGTTAATGAAGCCTCCGAGTGATTCTTGTACAATTAATCAATTTATATGAATCAGATTAACCTGGTTGTGCTGCAAAATGTAGTAGTCAGATCGCCCTAATATAAAGATGTTTCGGTCACACTTTACAATAAGGTTTCATTAGTTGAAGGTGCAGTACAGTAGGTGATCGTCTTCAGAAACACGTGTTGTTGTGCTGGTTAAAAGTCTCTTCACATTCCACTAGTAATGATTAAAGTAAATGATCTAAATGTATTTATATGTGTTTTTATATTCTGGGTAAAGCAGAAGAGTAAAAAATGCTCATCTAATTAAACCTTGTCGGGCCGATAATTTCCATAATTCTGATAAGGAGCCCAAACTGCACAACCGTTGCTGAATCAAAACTTGTTAAACTCCTGAATCAATATTGGAGTGAGTTTTGCTGCTGGAGGAAGGACGACACCATGGCTAAAGGATTTCTCTTAGACAGGTCATGTTATGTGTTAAAACTGTTTTAGTCCCCCAGAGCTGATGTAGATGTTGTTGTTATGAATGGGTTATCTGCACAGAAGTGTCGTTCAGTGACTCAAATCTCCCGATGAAAGATTGATGTGGCTATTTTCAGTTTCATAAGGGCCTTTTACAGCATCTATAATGTAGATTTATATTAGTTTAACAGCAGAACATCAGTAAACAGCGCTATTACACCTAGCCTGCTTTACTGAGCTGAAGTTCCCTTTATATTCACATTGGGTCATTTCTGAACAATGACAGCCTGTGATGAACTCCCCATATTGTTCACCGCTACTCTGACTATTCACTCTGAAATAGCATGTAAGTATGGCTCAGTAACAAGTGTAATTCCTGCACACCACTGGCCAAACACTAAGCATCCAGTAGTGGCTTTAGGACAAAGTGTATGAGAGAGTGAAACCAGCGATCCTTGTATGCATTAATTATTGTAATGTAATGTGTATCTATATAGCGCATTTATTGTGTATGGCCATACACCCAAAGCGCTTCACAATCATGACCACCACCACCAGTGTGTAGCATCCACTTGGATGATGCGACGGCAGCCACAGGACAATTATTAATGACCACAGAAAGTTAGGACCTCGGTTTAGCGTCTCATCAGAAAGACGGCGCCCACTGACAGTATAGTGTCCCCTTCACTTTTACTGGGGCATTAGGACTCACACAGACCACAGGTTGAGCGCCCCCCTGCTGGCCTCTCTAACACCACTTCCAACAGCAACCTAGTTTTCCCATGTGGTCTCCCATCCAGGTACTGACCAGGCTCAGCCCTGCTTAGCTTCAGTGAGTAACCGGTCTTGGGCTGCAGGGTGATATGGCTGTGGCGCACATTATTGCACATAATGACAAGTTTTGCTGCTACACAACTGAAACGGGGTAGATATAATACAGTTTTTCGTTGGGAATTGTAGTATTATAAAGTACTATAAAGTGTTCTAACTGGTGAATGACATGATCTAGTGGGTCGTCTACTGTCATCTTTACGGTGCGCGTTCATGATTTCAGGAGGCGTGGCTTTGGACGGCAGGGGAGGGACTGTGTTTTCAAAGCTATTAAGCTAACGGTTCGCATTTTGGAAGATCACCTACTGCACCTTTAATGTTAGTTAATGTATTTACTACATGAACTAACAATGAACGATACTTGTACATCATTTATCAATGATCGTTCAACATTCACAAATGCATTATTAACATCCAAACTCCTGCTTTTGTAACAGTACAGTAGTTAATGCACATCAATTAACAATCAACAACTCTATCTTTTATTGACTGACATGAATAAATACTGTAATAAATGTATTATTTATTGCTTGTTCATATTTGTAAATTCATTAACTAACATGAACTAGTACAACCTCATTGTAAAATGTGACTGATGTATTATTTTTAAGCATGAATCCTCACACACATCTGATTTTGCAGCAGGAAACACTGGTTTACGTGGATGATGTACAGCGAGTCCTGCAACGCAATGAAAATGAGAGCTCACAGTTCGATGATGCAAGCAACACGAGCACCAGGCAGAGGAGCATGCTGGGTAATACACACACACATACAATAGTGAATGTGTGTTTGGCTTCCTGTAAACAGCTGATTACCTGAACCAGCGGAGAGAGAGTCTTCTGACGTTTAACACCGGCCTACAGCGTTCAGAACACAACCACACACTCACAGCATTAGAAAACCCCCAAAACTGACATATTTATATATACAGCTGAAACCAGAAGTTTACATACACTAAAAAAGGAGCATAACCATTTTAAAAATGTCTGATGGTAAATCATGATAAACGTTTACTATTTTAGGTCTGTTAGGATTACCTAAATCATTTACATTTGCTTAATGCCAGAATAATGAGAGAATTTGTTATTAATTTCTAGCCAGTCAAAAGTTTACACACATTTCCTTGGTATTTTTTTAGCTTTGCTTTTAAACTGTTTAACTTTGGTCAAATGTTTTGGGTCTCCTTCCACAAGCTTCTCACAATAGTTTGCAGGAATTCTGGCTCATTCCTCCTGACAGAATTGGTGTAACTGAGTCAGATTTGTAGGCTGTCTTGCTCACACAAGCTTTTTCAACTCTGCCCACACATTTTCTATAGGATTGAGCTCAGGGCTTTGTGATGGCCACTCCAAAACATTCACTCTGTTGTGCTTAAAGCACATTGTAACTAATTTGGCAGTATGCTTAGGGTCATGGTCTGTTTGGAAGACCCATTTGTGGCCAAGTTTTAATTTCCTGGCTGATGTCTTGAGATGTTGCTTCAGTATTTCTACATAATGTTCTTTCTTCATGATGCCATCTATGCTGTGAAGTGGACCAGTCCCTCCTGCAGCAAAACAGCCCCACAACATGATGCTGCCGCCCCCATACTTCACAGTTGGGATGGTGTTCCTAGGCTTGTAAGCTTTCCGCTTTTTCCTCCAAATGTAACACTGGTCATTATGGCCAAACAGTTCAATCTTAGCTCCATCAGACCACAGGACATGTCTCCAAACATTAGTCTGTTTCCCAGTGTAGTTTAGCTAATTGTAATCTGGCTTTTGTGTTGATTCTGGCTTGTTGATTTAACAAGGAAGCAGTGTGTTTGAGGTTTTCCTTAAATACTATTCTACAGTTGTGCCTCCAATTAACTCAAATGTTGTCAATTAGCCAATCAGAAACTTCCAAAACCTTGACACCATCATCTGAGCTTTTTCAGAGGCAGAATAAACTTATTGTATGTGAACTTGACTTTCAAGAAAAGTTATAACAATTTCTCCAAAAATATCTCTCTCATTATTCTGCTATTAAGCAGAACAGAAACTAATGTGATCATCCTCACTTACCTAAAAGAGGAAAAGTTTAGTCACATCAACATCTGACTCTTTTTTTAATGGTTATGTGCCTTTTTATACAGTGTATGGAAACTTCTGCTTTCAACTGTATAAAAAGACCAAATCAGGTCATTGCTATATTGGAAATATTAGAAATCTTGTTTTCTTATCATCTGGCCTCATGTTTTTTTTTATTCACGGCTGATGCTCATAAATACAGCATTAAAAATTAAAGAAAACAAGACTTTATGCAGAAGAAGTCTTAAATAAACAAAATAATCATACTAGTTTCACATTTAAATTGGAAATAAAGAGTCAATTAATAAACACACACACACACACACACACACACACACACACACACACACACACACACACACACACACACACACACACAGAAAAATAGAAATGTTGAAAAATGTTAAATATTAAAAAAAATTATAACAATAAATAAAATAATAATTTTAAAAATAACAAAAATTAGAAAATAATAACAAAAACTAACTAAAAAGGTTTGTACTAACTAAAATTTTTAAAAAATAAATAAATAAATAAAAACATTTTTAAATTACATTAAAATGTAAAATTAAGAAATAAAAGCTCATTTAAAGCTTTAATAAATTCTTTAACAGTATTTAAATAATTTTAAAATAACACCCAATAAAAAGAAATGTAATATTTTTTATTTATTAATTCCATGGCACAAGAGCATTACACATTTATGACAAAATAACATTTAGCTGTCAGAGGAAAGAAAAGAGATTTACATAAATATAAATGCTTTCGGAGCACTGCATGTTTACAGTGATTTTTGTTTTTTGCACGTTCAAAAGATTTACAAATAATTTTGTCATTTATAAAATGTGAATAATTCGGTTGTCTACATAAAGCCCTGATTTATTTACATATACGCTATATTTCTAATTAAATAATTAAATCTACAGTATATGTGGTCCATTACAAGTCAAGTTCTTGTTATCAGTATATAAAAGCATATCAGATTTCTATTATACACTTCATTAACATTATTTTGTTAACATGCATTGAATTGTTTTGCAGTGACAATCTTAAAGGGACAGTACACCCAAAAATGAAAATCCCCTCATCATTTATTCATTTGTTTGTTTGACCTGCTGTACACAAAAGGAGAAATTATCCAACAATTATCAAACACTGCGAAAATGCATTGTTTCTTGTGCAAATATCTACAAATCTGAAACCAAGAAGCATTAAGCATCTAAACCAAGAAGCATCTAAACAAGCAACAAATATTGTCTTCTTTTAAGAAATAATGAGTCAAAATTAAGTGAGTTTTTCCTTAAAATAAGCAAAATAATCTGCTAATGGGGTAAGAACAATAACTCATTCATTTTCCTTCAGTTTAGTCCCTTTTTTAATCAGGCGTCACCACAGCGGAATGAACCGACAATTATTCCAGCATATGTTTTACACAGCGGATGCCCTTTCAGCCGCAACCCAGTACTGGGAAACACCCATACACACACTCATACACTACAGTCAGTTTAGTTAATCAATTCCCCTATAGCGCATGTGTTTGGACTGTGGGGAAAACTGGAGCACCCGGAGGAAACCCACGCCAACACGGGGAGAACATGCAAACTCCACACAGAAACACCAACTGACCCAGCGACTTTCTTGCTGTGAGGCCACAGTGCTAACCATTGAGCCACCGTGCCACACAAGAGAAATAATTAATAAGAAAAAATAGATTTGGCTTGTTTTAAGGAAAAACTCACTTCATTTTAACACATTATTTCTTAAAACAAGACAATATTTTTAGCTTGTCCAGAAAATGCTTTTTGATTTCAGAATTTGTAGATATTTGGACTAAAAACAAGACAAAAAAAACTCTCAGTAACGCTCATTTTTGCAGTAAATAAAGGCGAGTAAATGATTAGTGAATTTAATTTAGGTGTACTGTCCCTTTAAGACTTCTGGATTTACATAAATTAAGCCCTTAAAGTCCATATGAACTCAAAATGTACGATGTTTACTTTGCTAGCTCACGTTGTTATTCTTAAAATAAATAATTAATCCGTGCAAGTTAACTTACTGAACAAAAAAAGTGTGTTTTATTAATCTACAATTAAATCTGAGCATCTGCTTCTGCGTTTGGAGAGATGGTCCTTCTGTTGACGACAACATAGCAACTGTATATTAATTTCCTTAACCACACCCCTCTTACTGTCAGTTTGCTATAAGAGAATGATGCGCAAAAGAAAGCCCCGCCCCCTGCTTAATATTCAATTTCAGTTGCAGGTACATTAACATACTGAAATAAAAGTCTCAGTAACTTCCTGTTCATGCACACTTTAAAGTCTGTTTTTTTCTGTATTGTGATGCAGTTTCTAAAGAAACAGAATATTAAATTAGAAAACAGTGGGCGTGGCTTGTTTTTTTCTAGTGCGAGCTGATTGGATGTAGTAAAGTAGGCGTTTCATTCAGAAATATGGGGAAAAGGGTTTGGGGGGAGTTATTACACCCTAACAGACTCCTCCTGCTCAACGTTTCTGTTTAATGTCAAAACTGACAGCTGGAGGAGGCGTGGTTAAGTATGTTAGCCACGCCCACTACCTCACACAGACCTAATCTGAGGATTTAACTGAAAGCAAACAGAAAGTGCATTTGCAGATTTCAATTAAAGATTACAAGAGCAAACTATTTATTTTTTCTTAATGACATGCACAGATGAGTTGTTCAGCACAAAACTAGCATTGTGAGCTAACAACATCAATAGGGTTAGTTTGGATGTCATGTGTACTTTAGGTATGGCAGAAATGCACATAGTGAATTGTGCATTAACGCAGATGAACTGAGCATGCAGGATTGGACTCACCGCATCTGACTCGGTCTTCTCTCTGGATCCTCTGCTTCCGGCAACCACTGACTCCAGAACAGCCACCCAGCGCTGCTTATCTGGGAAACTGGGAGCCATGAAGTACAGGGACTGACCAGGCCAACAGGTGGTGTGAGGATGAGACTCCAGCTTCAGCACGTACGGGATATCTGACACACACACATAAATATATATATGCAGTTGAAGTCAGAATTATTCGCCCCCCTTTGATTTCTTTTTTAAATATTTCCCAAATGATGTTTAACAGAGCAAGGAAATTTTCACAGTATGTCTGATAATATTTTTTCTTCTGGAGAAAGTCTTATTTGTTTATTTCGGCTAGAATAAAAGCAGTTTTTAATTTTTCAAACACCATTTTAAGGTCAAAATTATTAGCCCCTTTAAGCTATATATTTTTTCGATAGTCTACAGAACAAACCATCATTATACAATAACTTGCTTAATTACCCTAACCTGCCTAGTTAACCTAATTAACCTAGTTAAGCCTTTAAATGTCACTTTAAGCTGTATAGAAGTGTCTTGAAGAATATCTAGTCTAATATTATTTACTGTCATCATGACAAAGATAAAATAAATCAGTTATTAGAGATGAGTTATTAAAACTATTATGATTAGAAATGTGTTGAAGAAATCTGCTCTCTGTTAAACAGAAATTGGGGGGAAAAATAAACAGGGGGGCTAATAATTCAGGGGGGCTAATAATTCTGACTTCAACTGTATAATATCTCTGCTGTTATTAAAAGTGCAGAGTGTAACTATTACGGCACTTCTGTCAAATCTGTTATTCTTCATTTAATATAGTGTTCATATTGTGGTCATATTTTTTTGTAAACTAATTTTTGTGACTCGAAAATAAAAATAAAAAGTGTTTACTTGAAGAGGAAATAAATATTAGAAAGAAATATTTTGGTAACACTTTACAATGAGGTTGCATTAGCTAATGTTAGTTAAAGGGCACCTATTTTACCCCTTTTTAAAGATGTAATATTAATATTATGGTTCTTCTGAGTGTGCCAGTTTAGGTGCAGTTCAAAACACAATTCAGATTTGTTTATTATGATGTGTTTAAAAGTGCCAATTTGGGGTCGTGTACACAGCTCGCAGTTTTAGGGGCGTGTTGCTTCACATGAAAATTAGTTTCGACTTCCCGCCCAACTTAACAAGGGGGCGGAGCCAAGAGCTCCCTATGACAACAGACAGAGAGAAGCAACACGAGTGAGAGGACCAGCATTCAGCTGTACATGTACGACTCGGACACAGACCAAGCAGAGACTACAAAATCATTTGTGTCTTTGTATAGTTTTACAGCCAACTGTGTGCTAGTTTAAAGCTCCGAGCTTGTAGCCTACACTGAGACTAATAACCAAGCACACTGAATTAACTTTGACTGAAGGGCATCACACACCGGATGCACCGCGACGCGGCGCGCACATGACAGTTGAAAGTATCGCACACTTGCGGCGCCGGTGTGTGTCCCCTGATAGAAACTTATGTTTAGAATTTGTGTTCTCTGTGCGCTCTGTGGCGCGGCAGAAATATGAAGTGTCCTGAGCAGGGCCAGCGCATCCATAGAGGCGACCTAGGCAGCAGAATAGTGAGCGAACCCCCAGTCTTCTCATTCATCTGCGACACCGCGAAATGCATGGGGATGCGCGTCGTTAGTTCGTTATTTACAATGGAGGGACGCGCACGTGAGGCAACGCGCTCGCACTTTCCAGCTGCACCTAGTTAAAATGACATGGAGCTTCTGTGACCGCGGGAAATGCAAACCGCTGAAGTTTAAGGAAGACGCAATGAAAAGTACACATGTATGCAAACCCACCGAAACTCACAAACACTGGCAGCAAGGAGAGCGAAAACGTGGTGAATGTTGAGCCCAATGAGCCTTACATGATCTAAAAATAGAGCAAGGGTGTTTCTTTGGTGACTCACAGGCTGAAAATGGCGGACGTGAAACAACATAGAGGATATGGTAATGCGCACCTGTCAATCAATATTGGTGGGCGGGGGGAGCGCACTCCTACGTCAAGTTGCGGTCGGTCTCAAAACCGCTCCAACGTTTTTATGTTGTTAAATTAAAAAAAAAAAAAAGGACTGGGTGTGTTTATATCACCCCAATATGACAGTCTATACACTCTACCTACACGTATGTCTGTCCAAACAGCTTGAAAAGTAGTTTTTTTTTTACCATAGGTGCCCTTTAATGCATTTACTAACATGAACAAACAATGAGCAACACATTTATTACGATATTTGTTCATGTTAGTTAATGAAAATACAGTCATTCATTGTTAGTTGATGTTAGCTCACTGTGCATTTACTAATGTTAAAGGCTCAGGACACCCTGGAGTACTTTTTCGGACATGTTAACAGATGTGTGTGTGTGTGTGTGTGTGTTGAGCATCAATTAAGACAACCTCAGCTCCTCTCAGCTTTAATCATGGATAAAACTGGATAATTTTGAGCTTTTGTCAGCTAATGTCATCTTCCGGGTTTAAAATGATTTCTGATGTGGGATCAAATTTGGTGAAGTAGCGTGCATCTGCTAGTGGAGTGATGATGCGTCCGTTTCTCATTATTATTGATAGCGGAGTTTTCTTATTCTACGAGAAGTCGCTGCTTCTTAATTATTCATGACTGCACGTGCATTCTGATGACAGACTAATACGGACACACCACAGACCTGCCAAGCTGTGAGACGGTGCACGGCACGTTGTATTTAGGTGGTTGTGAAGGCTCATGTGTTTGTTTCCATGATCCACAGGGTTTGTTGCATGGTTTTCCCCACGATGGTGTCAGGGAAGCTAGTCAGAGCTCTACGAGAATGGTGGACTTTGTCTTTTATCAGTTGAGTTGGTTACCATTCAGACACATCGCCTATATCCGTGCTGCTGTGTTTACCTTATGTTTAAAATCCTCTGGATGACCGGCAGGGCTAATGGTGATCACAGATAGCAGTGCAGCTTGTCTCTTTCCCTATCAACTGTGTCTTCTATCAGATCCGGTGATTCAGGAGAAGAGAAGTCCTCCTCAATTATAGCGTTTATCTTTATTATTTATACCGATTATCTTAATAATGATAGAAATATTGTGGTTGTAAACTATAAAATCATGCATCTCCTCACATTTTTTATCAGATTTTTTTTTTAATCTTGAGCTGGTGACCCCACTGACAAAAGCTTGATGTTTACAGGTTATCAGCATTCTTCAAAATATCTTCTTTTGTGTTCAACAGAATAAAGAAGCTCAGCCAGGTTTATAACCACTCAAGAGAGTGAGTGCATTTTCCGTTTTGGGTGAACTACCCCTTTAATTTCAGCTATATACAGTTCAACACATCCTTGTTTTGTCCATGAGCACAAACAGATTCATATCACACCTGATTTTGCCGTGTTGATGAGTTCAGATGCTCCGACGGCACCGTGAACCGTCACCTCACCGTCCGGCAAACACAGCTCAAACTCCTCCAGCGGCTTCACTGAGTCTGAAACGCACACAGACAGAGGTGAGGAGAGAACACACACAGATGCAGCATGAGCACACACTCTTCAGTGATGGTCTACCTTCAGTGGGCTCAGATTCATAGATGGATACTTTAGTGCCGTCCAGGATCACATACTTCCTCTCCCAGCCCTGCTGTCCTCGCTTACCATTCCTACACACACACACAGACAGACAGACAGACACACACACCATACACATGTACATGTACAGACACCAAGCGCAAACAAACACATACATGCAAACAATCACACACACAGCAAGCACATCCAACGTGCACACACCGAGCAAAACAAACACACACAAATATACATACGTGTACACACCAAGTGCACCCAAACACATGCATGCAAACAAACAAACAAACACACACACACACACACACCAAGTGCATCAAACGTGCACACACACCAAGCACATGCATCAAACGTGCACACACACACAAACAGAAACACACACAAAACACAAAGACACACACACACAGACATACACAAATACAGACGCAAACAAACACACACACACAAACCAAGAACACACACACACACACACATACACACACACACACACAAACAAACAAACAGAAAGACACACCAAGCATACACAAACACACCAGGCACATGCATCAAACATGCACACACACAAACACGCACAGCAAGCACATGCATCCAACGTGCACACACACACACACACACACACACACACACACACACACAAACAAACAAAAACACACAAAAAACACAGACAAACACACCAAGCATACACAAAAAAACAAACACACACACCAAGCACATGCACCAATTGCACACAAACCAAGAATACACACACACACACACACACACACACAAACAGAAAGACGCACAAAACACAAAAACACACACACGCAAAAAACAGAAACACACACAAACAAACAGAAAGACACACAAAACACAAATACACACAACCACACATGCAAACAAACAGAAACACACACACCAAGCATACACAAACAAACAGAAACACACACAAAACACAGACACACACACACCAAACATACAAATACATACGCAAACAAACAGAAACACACACACCAAGCACATACACAAACACACACCAAGCACATGCACCAATCGCACACAAACCAACAACACACACACAAACAAACAGAAAGACACACAAAACACAACGAGAGACACACACACCAAACATACAAATACACACATGCAAACAAACAGAAACACACACAAAACACAGACACACACACCAAACATACACAAACACGCATGCAAACAAATAGAAACACACACGCCAAGCATACACAAACACACACCAAGCACATGCACCAATCGCACACAAACCAAACACACACACACAAACAAACAAACAGAAAGACACACAAAACACAAAGAGAGACACACACACCAAACATACAAATACACACATGCAAACAAACAGAAACACACACAAAACACAGACACACACACACCAAACATACAAATACATACGCAAACAAACAGAAACACACACGCCAAGCATACACAAACACACACCAAGCACATGCACCAATCGCACACAAACCAACAACACACACAAACAAACAGAAAGAAAGACACACAAAACACAAAGAGAGACACACACACCAAACATACAAATACACACATGCAAACAAACAGAAACACACACAAAACACAGACACACACACACCAAACATACACAAACACACACCAAGCACATGCACCAATCGCACACAAACCAAACACACACAAACAAACAGAAACACACACACCAAGCATACACAAACAAACAGAAACACACACAAAACACAGACACACACACACCAAACATACAAATACATACGCAAACAAACAGAAACACACACACCAAGCACATACACAAACACACACCAAGCACATGCACCAATCGCACACAAACCAACAACACACACACAAACAAACAGAAAGACACACAAAACACAACGAGAGACACACACACCAAACATAGAAATACACACATGCACACAAACAGAAACGCACACAAAACGCAGACACACACACCAAACATACACAAACACGTATGCAAACAAATAGAAACACACACGCCAAGCATACACAAACACACACCAAGCACATGCACCAATCGCACACAAACCAAACACACACACACAAACAAACAAACAGAAAGACACACAAAACACAAAGAGAGACACACACACCAAACATACAAATACACACATGCAAACAAACAGAAACACACACAAAACACAGACACACACACCAAACATACACAAACACACACCAAGCACATGCACCAATCGCACACAAACCAAACACACACAAACAAACAGAAACACACACACCAAGCATACACAAACAAACAGAAACACACACAAAACACAGACACACACACCAAACATACAAATACATATGCAAACAAACAGAAACACACACACCAAGCATACACAAACACACACCAAGCACATGCACCAATCGCACACAAACCAAACACACACACACAAACAAACAAACAGAAAGACACACAAAACACAAAGAGAGACACACACACCAAACATACAAATACACACATGCAAACAAATAGAAACACACACGCCAAGCATACACAAACACACACCAAGCACATGCACCAATCGCACACAAACCAAACACACACACACACAAACAAACAGAAAGACACACAAAACACAAAGAGAGACACACACACCAAACATACAAATACACACATGCAAACAAACAGAAACACACACAAAACACAGACACACACACACCAAACATACACAAACACACACCAAGCACATGCACCAATCGCACACAAACCAAACACACACAAACAAACAGAAACACACACACCAAGCATACACAAACAAACAGAAACACACACAAAACACAGACACACACACACCAAACATACAAATACATACGCAAACAAACAGAAACACACACACCAAGCACATACACAAACACACACCAAGCACATGCACCAATCGCACACAAACCAACAACACACACACAAACAAACAGAAAGACACACAAAACACAACGAGAGACACACACACCAAACATACAAATACACACATGCAAACAAACAGAAACACACACAAAACACAGACACACACACCAAACATACACAAACACGTATGCAAACAAATAGAAACACACACGCCAAGCATACACAAACACACACCAAGCACATGCACCAATCGCACACAAACCAAACACACACACACAAACAAACAAACAGAAAGACACACAAAACACAAAGAGACACACACACACCAAACATACAAATACACACATGCAAACAAACAGAAACACACACAAAACGCAGACACACACACCAAACATACACAAACACGTATGCAAACAAATAGAAACACACACGCCAAGCATACACAAACACACACCAAGCACATGCACCAATCGCACACAAACCAAACACACACACACACACAAACAAACAGAAAGACACACAAAACACAAAGAGAGACACACACACCAAACATACAAATACACACATGCACACAAACAGAAACGCACACAAAACACAGACACACACACCAAACATACACAAACACATGCACCAATCGCACACAAACCAAACACACACAAACAAACAGAAACGCACACAAAACATATACAAACACACACAAACAAACACACACACCGAGCATACACAAACACACACACACAAACACACACACACATCGAGCATACACAAACACACACCAAGCACATGCACCAACCGCAAACAACAAACAGAAACACACACAAAACACAAAAACACACACCAAACATACATAAATACACACGCAAACAAACAGAAACATTATTTATCATCATCATCCTCATCATCATCACAGTATGTTTATATCAGGAAATAACTCAACAATAGATTCAGCTCAAGCGGGGCTATGATTTATAAGCGGGGGATAATGATGGGGATATTCTGACCTGGGCTGCTTCATCCAGCCCTCCAGACGCACGTGTCCCGACGCCTCCTTGACCTGCAGAGCAGGAGAGCTGGTCTTATCCCGACACAGAGCCTCTGAGAAGTGTGTGGCGAACTCAGCAGGAAGACCACAGGTGGCCGGCAGACACGGGGAACACTTGGGGTGGCAGAGAGTGTGACATTCTGGAGGAAAACACACACACACACACATGGGTACGAGACACACGTTTTTGCACATTGCACATTTTACAGACACTTGGGATCATTGCACATCTGCACACACAGTTGAAGGCTGAATTATTCCCCCTCCTGGATATTTTATCCCCAATTTCTGTTTTAACAGAGAGCAGATTCTTCAACACATTTCTCATCATAATAGTGTTAATAACTCATCTCTAATAACTGATTTATTTTATATTTGCCATGATGACAGTAAATAATATTTGACTAGATATTGGATCAGCTTAAAGTGACATTTAAAGGCTTAACTAGGTTAATTAGGGTAAAGTTAGGGTAATTAGGCAAGTTATTGTATAACAGTGGTTTGTTCTGGAGACAATCCAAAACTAATATTGCTTAAGGGGGCTAATAATATTGACCTTAAAATGATTTTTAAAAAATTAAAAACTGCTTTTATTCTAGCTGAAATACAACAAATAAGACTTTCTCCAGAAGAACAAATATTAGAGGAAATACTGTGAAAAATTCCTGAATCTGTTCAACATCATTTGGGAAATATTTGAGAAAGAAAATATTTTAAAATACAGCATTATACAGCATGAAGAGCCAGGATAAAATTGCATGCATCTGATCAACTATCCAGTAGAAATTGTGGGAACCCTTTCAAGGTGGAGGTGGATGCCAGTGCTGTAGGTGCCGGTGCGGTCTTACTGCAGGAGGATGCAGAGGGAATTGACCACCTGATATGCTATTTCTCACGCAAGTTCAATAAGCATCAGTTAAATTAGAAAGAAGCTCTTGCTCTGTTGTTGGCTCTACAATGGACTGATTTCACGCGGCCGCCATTATTAACAGCGAAATCGAGGCTGGGGTGGGAAGAAACCCGGAAGTATCACCTGAGTCACACAGGAATGTTGTGTACCTGGCTGTATATCTGATCAGCGAAGAGAAAGTGACACAAATTTATCATTTAACCGCCTTCCGAGTGACCCGATGGTCCGTTCTGAATGAATAGTGAAAATAAAAAGGGATATCAGACCTCATTTTCAGATAAGTTAAGGGAAATGGCACTACTGAGCTAACGTTTTCTTTCCCAAACACACATTTTAGGGTGCTTTCACACCTGTGAATCAATTCATTTGTTCCGAAACAGGGATTAAAAGTGTCGCTCTTTGTTCTTGGTGCGGTTCGATTTTACACGGCAAAGTTTCTAAACGGACCACAACAAGCTAAAACAAGTCACGTGTGAGTAAACTCTCCTCACATTAGTCAGAGTTTCACGGTTTATTTTGCGTTCCGCTCAGCTGTCGGAGGTGGTTTGGTGGTGTTTGACAGGGTGCGCGCGACACGTCTGAAGAGCGAGGAAGGATGCGGTGGGGAGGGGTGATGAGAAGGGTCAGCGACGTATTTGAGGACCGGGAGGGTGATGCGCGATTTCCGGGAGATTATCACTCGTTATCGGGCATCCGGGAGTCTGATGACCTTCACAGTCATTCTGTTGAGCACTGGTGAATACTAAGGCAATTCAGCAGTGGTTATGAAGGCGCTCAGCGGCGCTTAAATGTTAGCGGGAAATTGACGTTTTTAAAACTTCAGTACCTGGACAACACTGTTACAGACAACACGAGGATGTGCTACAGAGGACTGCAGTGTTTTATCACTCACCGGGTTACATAGACTGAAGCAGGGAAGCGTCCCCACGGTGTTTACCTGCTGCCATGAACTGAAGCCTAGGAGAACACTTAAGCGCATTACTCTTACAGAGATTGTGATGTTGTTTGATGCCTAATATGCTTTTAATTGTTTAAATAAAACTGAACTGAATGATATTAAAGTGACGTTTACACAATATCTACATTTTGAAGTCGCAGCAGCAGCTGGAGGTTTGTAGTACACAGCATGTTGCTGCAACGTTTCCAGTGCTGATCCTATACTTCCGGGTTTCTTCCCACCGCAGCCTCGCTTTCGTGTTTTAAAATGGCGGCTGCGTGAAATAAGCGAATACTTCAAAGTTTATGTGGGTTCCAGTTCAACTCGAGTTGTAATCTACACTGATCATAACTCACTTGTTTTCTTGTCACGAATGTATAATCAGAACCAAAGGTTGATGCGCTGGTCACTGATTATACAGAACTACAACCTCGAGGTTCGCCATAAGAAAGGGAAAGACGATGTTGTGGCTGATACATCGACATGACTTGTAAGTTGTTTGTTTTGCTTTTCATTTCTAATTTTTTTTAATGGAATGGAATTGACTGTTTTTGTGCATGACTAGATTTCTTTATTTATTTGCAAACATATTTTTTAATATATGTTTGTTCTTTAGTGGGGGGGGGGGTTACGTGTCAGCCCTTACTTTGGCTTTTTTATTGTTTATTTTTTGTGTCTCATCATGTGTTTCTGTCTGTCGCCCAGTCCACCACTGCGTTTGCTCTGCCTATTCCTGTCTCTGATTAGCTGTTTCGCTTGTTCTTGCTGCAACCAATCCCGTCTCTCCTGCTATCTGATTGGCTACCGCTCTACAACTCTGCTCAAGTCACAACCAATCCCTGCATGCCACCTGCCCTTTAAAAGGTCTTCAGCCTGGTAGTTCAGGAGCAGACTCTCTGACTCAAGTTTGTCTTTATTTGATTTACACTTTGTTATTGTTGTTCAAGTTTGATACTGTCTGTTCTTACCTTTGTGTCCCCATATCTTCCCTATCCTCATGTTTCCCGGTGAATTTAGAAAGACTGGTAGGTAAGCACGTCACGTGACATACATGTCAGCACGTAGATCAGAGCTCTTCAATTAGTTTGTCATGGGGGCCAGTTCATGAAAAGCATCCCAAACAAAGGGCTGGAGAGATATGACTTGCAATAAGCGATGACACAACAGCATATACTGTAAGAGCCCATATGTTGTATTTTTGCTCCTTAAGACACCCACATTGTATTTTTCTACCTTAAAATGTTAATATATTGTATTTTGAAACTACATAACATCACTGCATTGCACAATAGACTTTTTTTTAACACACATTC
>LR812523.1:1541541-1761829 GCA_903798195.1 Danio kyathit | reverse complement strand
TATACTAATATATGTCTGCAGATTCTGTCTGCCAGTAGGTTAATGCGTGTCTTATGAAGTGAATCCATGTGTTTTCTCTTTTTTAAATGATAAACTTTAATCACTGACTTCTGGTGTCGTCTGAATGCATGTTATGTGACTGACGTAAACATCATGTAATAGGCCAACTTGTATTAACCAAGTGGCAACCTCCCGCTCTCCCTCATGAAGCCAATACGGAAGTAACTGAAACTGCAATTCATGGAAACTCTGCTAGTCCTGGCTCCATAATAGAGCACATTTCTATTGAGCCCACTGTTAGAATGGCTGACTTTACAGCAGAAGAAAAGGTGTTTACAGCCTGGTACAAAGATTGATTTTGGTTCATATAGCTAATATTACTCTTTATGACAACTGTGAGGGGGTGAATTTTTTAATAACTCATTAGTTTTGTTTATATTAGGTCTGCATAATTAAGGGCGTGGCCACTTGAGTGACAGCTAGGTCTCGCTGGTCGCTGTCACTTCACTTCACCTGATTCCGGCTGATTAGCTGCTGAACTCAGCATATACATCATATTTTTGTGTTGTTTTATGTGGCTTTACACAGTCAATTGCTTTTTGGAATTATTTCCTACAATTATCAGATGATATGGCATGCTGTGTGCACTTAATTGTGCTCACAAACCATTCACGTGGCCTCCATTTCCCAGGTGAGTGAAATTATATACTTCTATACCATCTCTATAAATGTATTTGTTTTATTTAAGATCATTTATAATGTTCTTTAGAGCTGTAATGCACTCCAGAATCTGACAGATTGATTAGCTGTAGTCTCTAGAACGGTCATCTGAAGCGTTGTCATACCAGGATGTCATCAATAGCCTTGCATTTACTAACACAGACTACATCTGAAGTGTTTGGAAGTAATTTGCGTTTTTCTCCTGTAGAAAAGCATCATAAGAACAATGTTTAGTGGCTCAATGTATCACAACAGTGTTTTTAAAAGACTAAACACTTTATTGATATATAGTGTACAACCAAGCACAATCATTTGCACTCTTCAGAAACCTATGGGTGACGTCACGGATACTACGTCCATATCTTTTACAGTCTATGGTTTTGACTTGTAAAATGTGTTTGCATTAGCAAAAACACATGGATCTGCTTTATAAGACATGCATTAATCCCCTGGCGATGAATGGGTTAGTTTGACGACACATTTATGTGCTTTTGGAAGCTTCAAATTAAAAGTCACTCTCCTACATCATTATACAGCATGAGGAGCCAGGATAAAACTTAAAACTGAACTGACTGCGTTCATCTGACAGAAGAAAGTTAAATATACCGAGGATGGTTTGAGGAGAAGTAAATTATTGGGTAATTTAAAGGAGACCTATTATGCAAAAATCACTTTTAAAGAAGGTTTAAACCCAGTTGTGTGGCAGCAGTGTGTGAATATAACCAGCTTTTAATGGTAAAGATTAATTAATTGTATATGTTATAATCAGACTTGATAAAAAAACAGTCTGCAGAAACACTTTGATTGACATTCTCCCTTTGTACGTGTCATCAGAGGGGGAAAGCCCCGCCCACTAGGGACTGTCTCCTCCTCATTACCATAAGACGTTAGTCTTGGTTTTGAATCTGCCACTATGCTAACACACAGGCATTTGTAGCTCCGCCCTCTTCTGAATAGAGCACAATCTCATTTGAATTTAAAGCGACAGTCACCAAAACACCACTATTAGGATCAAAGCCTAAAAGGGTCAGTTTCAGAAAGTTAGAAAACATTATCTGTGTGCTATTATGAGCTGAAACTGAAACACACACACTCTAGAGACATCAGGGATGAATTTTACATCTTGTAGAAAAGAGCGTAATAGGCCCCCTTTACATTTTTGTGGGTGAACTATTCCTTTAAGCATCTCAGCATTAATGATGTCAAATTGACCAGCCTTAAACTAAAATCACACAGCAGCAGCAGCATGTTCATCTCTCTCTCTCTCTCTCTGAGCAAAGCAAGATATCGAGAGCGCAGACGGTCACATGCAGCACTGTGCGCTTCAGGCTCAAGAATAAAAGACAAATGCACTACAGAAACTCAGTCAGTCATCGTATCAAAGTCAGTGCAGTGAAAGGACATGCAGCAGAAGACATGAGGACAGTCTGAACCTCATTTACTGCATGCACTTCACTTCTCATTTAAACTGGAGAAACAGATGGATGAACCTCATTTACTGCATGCACTTCACTTCTCATTTAAACTGGAGAAACAGATGGATTTCCTCAGTCAAAACAGTCCTAAACCGGTATAACTGTACGTAAACAAAAAATGATATCGTTACTAAAAAATTAAGTTTTTTGTTTATATTTTTCCTTGGTACACTTTCAGTTTTGAGCCTATAACTTAATTTTAATTATATGAAGATGAAGACATGATCACCGCATCACCGCATCATGTAGCACAGTTTTATGCAAAAGTTTGGGCACCCCTCTGTGGCTGCATAATTATGTGCTCTTTCTTTATAAGAGAAGATCGCAGTGAAATTCCATTCGGTTTCTGGAGAAAGCTAGATAATGTCATGTTTTTCAGACAGAAATACGCAGTGTAGCAGTATTGAGATGTGTGAAATTAATTGAAACTAAAAAATAGGCTGTGCAAAAGTTTGGGCACCCTCTCTTTTGTGTGGATTTCAAAACCTGTAGTCAACTAATGCTGATTAATTACAACACAGAATTGATTTGAGTGACTCTTACTTGAATTAACCTTAACAACCCTTACACAAGTGCAACCAATCATGAAGAAGATATTCAAGATAGCTGATTGTTAGTTGTGCTTCTCCTTAATGTCAACCAGAAAGCAGCAACATGGGAACCTCAAAAGAACTTCCTAATGACCTAAAACTAGGATAATTCACCAACAAGAGTTAGGAGAAGGGTGCAAAGAGCTATCACAAAGGTTTAAAGTCTCCACAGTCAGAAATATAGTAAGAAAATGGAAGGCCACAGGAACAGTTCTGGTGAAGGAAAGATGTGCTAGACCAAGAAAAATATGTGAAAGGCAAAGAAGCAGAATGGTTAGAATGGTCACAGACAGACCACAGACCACCTACAAAAGAGCTCCAGAAACATCTTGCTGCTGATAATGCCATTGTACGTTACTCCACAATCTAGCACACTCTCCACAAAGAACAGCTCAATGGAAGTTGATGCAGATGAAGCCTTTTCTGCATTCAGCCAACAAGAAGAGTCGTTTGAGGTATGCAAAGGCTCACCTGGACAAATCATTTTGGAGAAATATACTGTGGACAGATGCCACAACAATAGGAGCTTTGCATGGTGGAAAAGGAACACAGCATTCCAGCAGAAGAACCTGCTCCCTACTGTAAAATACAGTGGAGGGTCCATCATGCAGTGTGGATGTGTGGCAAGCACAGGTAGTGGAAACCTTGTCAGAGTTGACGGTCGCATGGATTTCACCAAGTATCAGCAGATTCTGAAGAACAATGGAATCAGTCAGGAGGCTGACGTTACTCCAGGGTCGGATGTTTCAGCAGGGCAATGACCCAAAGCACAGTTCCAGATCTACTAAGGAATCAATGCTCAGACACGATACGATGATCTAGAATGGATATCCCAGTCCCCAGACTTGAACATCATTAAAAATCTATGGATTGATTTGAAAAGGACTGTTCACACTTGGCACCCATCAAACCTGACAAAACTGGAGAAATTCTGCAAGGAAGAATGGCCCAAAATGCCTTCAGCAAGAGTTCAGGGACTTATTCAATTCAATTCACCTTTATTTCTATAGCGCTTTTACAATGTAGATTGTGTCAAAGCAGCTTCACATTGAAGATTATAGTAAAATGAAACGGTGTCAGTTCAGTTTTCAGTGTTTCAGTTCAGTTCAGTTTAGCTCAGTTCAGTGTGGTTTATTCAATACTGAGAGTCCAAACACTGAAGAGAGAATCCATCGATGCACAGCTCTACAGATCCCGAACCATGCAAGCCAGTGGCGACAGCGGCGAGGAAAAAACTTCACCAAAGTGAACGAAAGTGAAGAATTAAAAAACCTAGAGAGAAACCAGGCTTAGTTGGGCACCACCATTTCTCCTATGGCCAAATGTCTTGTGCAGAGCTGCAGTCTAGGCGCCGGAGACTGGAGAATGCAGGACCTCAGCGAAGACTCGTCTGTCCCTGGAGCATCACAGGAATCAGTCTCATGCTCTCCACTCCTCCATGACCACCACAGCAGCTGCTCAGGATACGGCCTGGTCCAGGATTATGAAAACCTTGGGATCATCTCGTCGCTGGTCTTGGATCGAATCAGACTTATTCTTGACTTAAAAAAGCATCTACAGGCTGTTATTTCAGCAAAAGATGGCTGAACAAAATATTGATATCATTGGGGTGCCCAAATTTTTGCACCTGTCTGTTTTTGTTATGCCTTAAATTGCAGTGCATCTGTTGATTAAATAAATGTGATGTCAGAACTGAAAAGTTGCTTTTTCCCTAGGGTATAAGATATATCTAAATGAAATTGCTGATTCAAACAGCCAGCAGGCTGTGGTCTGCAATTATGGAAATGATCAGGGGTGGCCAAACTTTCGCATAAGACTGTATGATTTTTTGCGACACTCTCAAAATGATGCATAAAGCACAGCCTGTATGCTTTCCTTATTTTACATATCATGGGACGTCACCTTTCATTGTGCTAAAAGTACACATAAGGGTAAATTTGACAGAAAGCAAAGCATTCAAAGGGGTTCAAGTTTTGTCAAGTTTACAGTAGCTCAATAACAGACACTTCAGCTTAAAATTGTGCATTGGCTAACATGTTTACAGCAATGTTGCAGTACTTTTAAAAGAGCGTTGAATTACTGCATACAGTATGAACCAAATAATACAAAACACATCATCACAACATTCAGGGAATGAATATACCTGTCTGACGGGCTGCAGAGTCACAAGCTACACCTATGGTTAAAAATATGGGTTAACTACTTATAATATGGTTTACTCAATATCTGCATGTTTCAGAAACCCACATGAAAAAATACTATAGTTATTTATAGTAAATACTGTAGTGGTTTTGAACCATACTATAGTGAGGTACTTGAATTAATTAGTTGTGGTGATTCTACAGTTGCTATCGTAACACAACCACTATATTAAAGGTCCAGTGAAGTGCTTTGAAATGTGCATTTTTATTGGATGTCTGACGTTATCTCAACTGAGACATGACGAAAGAGTGCCAGTGAGAGTGGTCAAGCTCAAGCTTATCAAATGAACAGCCAATGAGAAAAAGGGGGCCGGACATGTCAGACACTAGAGAGCATTTGATGTAATGTGTGTATTTATAGCGCACTTATCGTGTATGGCCATGCACCCAAAGCGCTTCACAATCATGAGGGGGGTCTCTCCACACCATTACTAGTGTGCAACATCCACTTGGATGATGCGACGGCAGCCACAGGACAACAGCGCCAGTGCTTTCACCACACACCAGCTATAGATGGAGTGGAGAGACAGTGATAGAGCCAATTCAGTGGATAGGGATGATTGGGAGGACATGATGGGTAAGGGCCCCACTGACAGTATAGTGTTCCCTTCACTATACTGGGGCATTAGGACTCACACAGACCACAGTTTGAGCGCCCCCTGCCGGCCTCACACCACTTCCAACAGTAACCTAGTTTTCCCATGTGGTCTCCCATCCAGGTACTGACCAGGCTCAGGCCTGCTTAGCTTCAGTGAGTCACCGCTCTTGGGCTGCAGGGTGATAGGGCTGTGGTAATTTGATTGGTCAGAAGATTTGATGAGAGACTGAAATGTGAAATGACGCGAATAAAAAAGTTGATTCATTTAGGAGGAAGTGACAAACTACAAACTTTACATGTTTATATCTCCTAAACGTGAATTTTGACCGTTTTGGTGCGCAC
This sequence comes from Danio kyathit, assembly GCA_903798195.1. Taxonomy (NCBI): domain Eukaryota; kingdom Metazoa; phylum Chordata; class Actinopteri; order Cypriniformes; family Danionidae; genus Danio; species Danio kyathit. Next base: position 1,755,903 of record LR812523.1, on the reverse strand, counting down.
TAGCTTATAGATATTCTAAAATCGAATACTACTGATTAAACTAACATCTAAAAAACTTTATTTCAATTTCATGGGACCTTTATCTGTTAACTTATTACCAGTTCACTATAGTTAATACCACAGTATGCTGGAGCATTCATTAACAAAGTGTTTTAGTATATATAGTATAAAAGTTCTTGTGAAATGCTGAAACATGGAGATATCATACATATACAGTGGTCCCTCGTTACTCGCAGGAGTTACGTTTCATAAATGGCTGTAAAAGCCCTCATTACACACTTTATACACTTTTCTTAGACAGGCTTTAACATTTTCACACTTCTCTCTTTTGTTTAAAACTCTCCTAGAAAAATAAGTCCAGTATTATAGAATAAAACCAAAGATCAAACCTGTTGATCTTCATTTATTTATTCCATAATTAGGGGTGTCAAAATTAATTGTTTCTTCAAGTACACCTTGATGCAGACGCGAACAATTCGGTATCGGTTCAGTAATAATCATGATCAGTCATTATGTACTGACGTCATTTATCTCATATGCGCTATGTTGCCGTACTATGGCGAGGGAGGCGAGCAACAACACTCCAACTACTTAAAAACGCAGAAACTCTTCCGGAGTCTTTCACTAACACAGCAGAAGCCCCTATTTTACTGCGATTGAGAGAATGAAAGTAAACTCCATTTCTCTCTCTCTCTCTCTCTCATTGTGGCCCGTTTGACCTGCTGGCGTGACTTTTCCTCTGATCTCGGCTGTTACAGTGTTACTTCTGGATACAGACACTAGCGCGTGCCTGCAGAGGCGTCTATCATGGATCAGTTGTGATCGCAGCTGCCGTTTATCAGTGTCGCTCATCTGTGAAGAGCGCAGCGCGCAAGAGCCAATCGCAGCCCTTTCTGATGAGCGCGTGACCAATCAAAGGGGTGAGAGAGAACTTGGTAGATAAGGCTCAGAAAGCGAGCGGGAAATTAATATTTGTTTATATTATTTGCTATAAATGCTTGTGTTGTTTAAAGGTACAGTTTATATATCTGAATGTTTGTATTAAAGGACAAAATTGTATTACATTCATTCATTCATTTTCTTGTCGGCTTAGTCCCTTTATTAATCCGGGGTCGCCACAGCGGAATGAACCGCCAACTTATCCAGCACAATTTTATGCAGCGGATGCCCTTCCAGCCGCAACCCATCTCTGGGATCATCCACACACTCATTCACACTCATACACTACGGACAATTTAGCTTACCCAATTCACCTGTACCGCATGTCTTTGGACTGTGGGGGAAACCGGAGCACCCGGAGGAAACCAACGCAAATGCAGGGAGAACATGCAAACTCCACACAGAAACACCAACTGAACCAGCCCAGCCGAGGTTCGAACCTGCGACCCAGCGACGTTCTTGCTGTGAGGCGACAGTACTACCTACTGGGCCATTGCATCGCCAATTGTATTACAAATAGTATATAAATATATTTATACATTTTAATACAAGAATTGCTGTGCTGTGAAGAAAATATAAAATTGTGTATGAAAAAGCATCGTCAATGCACCGTGATATCGAATTGAATCGAATCGATGGCATGATAATCGTAACCGAACCGTGAGACCAGTGTAGGTTCACAGCTCTATCCATAATGGTGCCCTACAGCCGCAAAACTTCTACCTTCCATTAGCACAGGGGTGTCCAAACTCATTCCTGGAGGGCCAGTGTCCTGGAAAATTTAGCTCCAGCTCGCTTCAACACACCTGCCAGGAAGGTTCTAGTATATCTAGTAAGAGCTTGATTAGCTGGTCCAGGTGTGTTTTATTAGGGTTGGAGCTAAACTCTCCAGGATACTGGCCCTCCAGGAGCAAAATTGGACAGCCCTGCATTAGCATGTCCAGAAGTTCAACTTTTTGTGCGATGGATAGCATCATCCTTCCAGAACGTTTCGGTTCTTGCAACTTGCAAGCATACAGTACAGCACTTCCGAGTCACACTGCTAGCAATCAAAGATCTATGTCAATTTGGCAAGCTGAACGCATTCTGTACCGTACAGGAGACACAGCTCGGAGATTGATTGACACTGGTCTACGGCCAATCAGGACGCAGAACACAATGCGCTGTAGAACAAAGCATGTCAAGTTGCACGAAAAAATCTGGGAAACATGCAAGACCTCGAAAAGTGAACTGCGTTATAGCGAGGGACCACTGTACTAGAACACAATACACTTCAGTATAACATGGTTCAAAAACACTATTGTATTGACTATAAATTACGACAGTGTTTTATTTCATGTGGGAAGAACGCGTCTCTTCCATTTCAAAACAGACCCAAATGTGTTATGAGGAATCAAAAAACCAAGTGAGAGTCTTGTCATTATTCACTTAATTTGACCAATGTCTCAGAAAAGAAGATAAAAATACTGAGGAAGAACCTATTTCTCTGCATGTAATCTAATGTTTATTTTGACCACGTTTATATTTAACTGCAAATACAGACCAAGGCGGTTGTGTGTGATATTTTCATTCCTGTCTGGTGTTTACAGAGTCCTGCAGTTCAGTGAATCTCTCAAACCCTGACCCTGAGGCATGCTGATCTGACCTCAGATGAAGGCAGAAACACACTGAGATGATGAAGAGGAGAAGGAGGAAGGAGAGAGAGAGACACTTACTTTCAAACGTCACCCTCCTCTTCTCTGAAAGAGCAGAAGAGAAACAGCTCTCAGATTGACGGAGCAGGACGCAGAAAGAAAGCAAGAGTGCAGGACCACACCGACAGAAACAACAAAACACTCCAAACACATCTCCGTAACTTACATATATACACACACACATAAACGCTTTCGTTTGGACAAGCTGAATCAGGACGATGACATGAAAACATTTATTTTGACACAAAAAACTAAAAAAATAAGAAAAACTGTTCATTCATTCATTTTCTTTTCGGCTTAGTGCCTTTATTAATCCAGGCTCGCCACAGCGGAATGAACCGCCAACTTATCCAGCACATGTTTTACGCAGCGGATGCCCTTTCAGCTGCAACCCATCTCTGGGAAACATCCATACACACTCATGCACTACGGACAATTTAGCCTACCCAATTCACCTGTACCGCATGTGTTTGGACTGTGGGGGAGAACATGCAAACACCACCGAGGCTCGAGCCAGCAACCTTCTTCCTGTGAGGCGACAGCACTACTTACTGCGCCACCAGAAAAAATGTTAACCTATATTAAAGAAACACTCATTTTAATGTTCAATATAGGCTCATTTTACAGCTCTCCTAGAGGTGAACAGTTGAGTTTTACCATTTTTTAATCCATAACTTAATGTATTTACAAACATGAACTAGTAATGAACACCTCTTGTACAGCATTTATTAATCATAGTTCAGCATTTACTGATGCATTACTAAAATACAAATCCATGCTTGTTAACATTAGTTAATGCACCGTGTGTTAACATCAACAAATGATGAACAACTTTATTTTCATTAATTAACTTTAACAGATAAATACTGTAATAAATGAATTATTCATTGCTTGTTTATGTTACTAAATACCCTTTTACAGTCTATGGGAAATACATAAACTTTAACCAGTGGTCTCGATCATTTTAGCTGATCTCTGGGTCTGACTGGAGCACTTTTAGCTTAGCTTAGCATAGATCATTGAATTGGATTAGACCATTAGCATCTCACTCAAAAGGACCAAAGAATTTTGATAATTCTCCTATTTAAAACTTGACCCTAAGCTTGAGCTAAGACTGACTGAAAATTGTTACGGTCCGTGGGAGTTTGTATTTTTGTGCTTTCTCCCTCTCTGTTATTCATAGGCTGTTTCTCAATATGTGTTCTTCAGCGGTCTTGCGTCCTCGTGTTCTCGTGTAACGTCATCATCAGCTGACAAAGTTCAGTTCCAATACTCAAGATCGCAAGAACAGAGGACGCGTGAAACTTCCTGGATGTGTTCTTGATATCGAGGACGCACCGATGCAGACTTGAGCACCGATCTCGCTCTAGAAGTCCCCGAAGTCATTGCGACTGGAGGTGGGAAGCGCAGCGTTTTATTTAGATTTATTATTAAAGTTCAGAGATATAACTTATTTACCTCAAGAGTTTCCCTAAATGAAACGGTGAATATAAACATTACCATGGACATCTTAATAAAGGAATAAACACATTAAGAGTGTTTGTTTGCTCAAATTCGAATTAAAATCAGTTTTATTTGTATTGTGCAACGTATATTTATGATGTTTTTATGCATACTATATATATTTTGAAAAGGGGAAAAACAATAAATCATTGTATAAATGCTGTAATGTTTAAATAATTTTTTATTTAAAACGCGTGAAGGTCACGTGACCATCAGGAACAACCAGGGAAGAACGCAGCATCTCATTTCTCACAGGACGCGGTCTCTGTTCTCGTGGTCTCCTGAGTTCGTTCTACCGAGGACACCTGGCAAGACCAGTCTCCACAAGAACGCAAGTCCGTTCTCAGCATTCTTGGAATTGAGAAACAGCCATTGTCTCCCCTCGCTCTCGCTCTCCGTCTCCTTGTCTGTCATTCGCTCTTTGTCTCGCCCTATCACCTTTTGTTCCGCTGTTTTTTCTCTCCCAGGTACCCGCTGATTGGATCCCAAGCCTGTCACTTCTCATCAGGGCGTTTCCTCGTGGACCAATCGGGCTTCGTTCCGCGGACTTTAAATTTGACCGCCACGCCTTGTTTGACAGAGTGCTGTGTGTGTTGGTTTGTGTTGTGTCCGCTCGTTTATGATTATGCTTTGTTCTGCTCCGTGTCTCTGAATTGTTATGCACCAATGTGATTTGATTCAATCTGGTTAAAGAGTTTATCATTCCTTTTTGGGGAAAAAAGGAATAGTTTACTAAGTCGCGCGACATACATTTTGCCCATTGGTATTCATATTGTTCAGAAACACTAGGTAAGTGGGTGAGGGCCGCTTTTTGTATTTTGATTTATTATTTTAGGGAGTTTATGTCATTGGCGTCGCACACGCTGATGATTTCAGTTTCTTTTTCACATTTTGGTTTTCATTAGTAAGTTTAGAGGGGATCTTGTGTTCTAGTTTAGATGGCTTTTGGTTTTGTTTAGGTCTTTGCTTTGGCGCCACTCTTTCCCCTAAAACTTTTGGATTGATTATAATATTTATGTTTGTTTTTGTTTATTTCTATGCATTGTACAAAGCTCACACATGTGCCTCTCCTTTGTTGGCTTCATCTCTCTCTCTTTTCCTCATAGAGGAATAAACAAATTAATTGTTAAACATGTGTCCTTGTGTACTTTCCATCCATTCACTCTAGTAATGATCTAATATTCTAAATGTTGTGTTTATTCTCCCTAGACAACTTATTAAATCGTAACAAAATGAAAAGTAGTTTTTTCTAGGCTAATACGGATAGGAACTATACTCTTATTCTGTCGTGATAATAAAGAAACTTTGCTGTCATACTATGACTGCAGCAGTGCAATGATATTACAAAGAAATTATACCTAGCTACTTAGCTGAGGGTTATTTCCAGGTGCTGCACAATATAATTTGCCTTAATACACAATGTAACTACAGAAGAGTCAAGGTTTAACCAATCAATTTTTGATCAGATTTTTGAAGAGATGCTAATGGTCTAATCTGATTTAATGATCTATGCTAAGCTAAGCTAAAAGCACTCCTGTCAAACTCTGAGATGGGCTGAATAGATTCAACTAAGGTAAAGCTCACCTGCTTAACAGTAGGAGAGCTGTAAAATCAACCTACACTAACCGGCCACTTTATTAGGTACACCTGTCCAACTGGTCGTTAAGGCAAATTTCTAACCAGCCAATCACATGGCAGCAGCTCACTGCATTTAGGCATGTAGACATGGTGAAGATGATTGCTGCAGTTCAAAGAATGGGGAAGAAAGGGGATTTAAGTGACTTTAAATGTGGCATGGTTGTTGCTGCCAGACGGGCTGGTCTGAGCATTTCAGAAACTGCTGATCTACTGGGACTTTCACGCTCAACCATCTCTAGGGTTTACAGAGAATGGTCCGACAAAGAGGAAATATCCAGTGAGCGGCAGTTCTGTGGGCGCAAATGCCTTGTTGATGCCAGAGGTCAGAGGAGAATGGCCAGACTGGTTCCAGCTGATAGAAAGGCAACAGTAAGTCAAATAAGCACTCGTTACAACCGAGGTCTGCAGAAGAGCATCTCTGAACACACAACACGTCCAACCTTGAGGCGGATGATGGGCTACAGCAGCAGAAGACCACACCGGGTGCCACTCCTGTCAGTTAAGAACAGGAAACTGAGGCTACAATTCACACAGGCTCACCAAAACTGGACAATAGAAGATTGGAGAAACGTTGCCTGGTCTGATGAGTCTCCATTTCTGCTGCCACATTCAGATGGTCGGGTCAGAATTTGGCCTCAACAACATGAAAGCACGGATCCATCCTGCCTTGTATCAGCGGTTCAGGCTGGTGGTGGTGGTGTAATGGTGTGGGGGATATTTTCTTGGCACACTTTGGGTCCATTAGTACCAATTGAGCATGGTGTCAACGCCACAGCCTACCTGAGTATTGTTGCTGACCATGTCCATCCCTTTATGACCACAGTGTCTCCATCTTCTGATGGCTACTTCCAGCAGGATAACGCACCATGTCATAAAGCATAAATCATCTCAGACTGGCCTCCACAGTCACCAGAGCTCAATCCAATAGAGCACCTTTGGGATGTGGTGGAACGGGAGATTGGCATCATGGATGTGCAGCCGACAAATCTGCAGCAACTGTGTGATGCTATCATGTCAATATGGAGCAAAATCTCTGAGGAATATTTCCAGTAGCTTGTTGAATCTGTCATGAAGGATTAAGGCAGTTCTGAAGGCAAAAGTGGGTCCAACCTGGTATTAGTAAGGTGTACCTAATAAAGTGGCTAGTGAGTGTATTTACCAAAAACGAGGAGTGTTCCTTTAAAAACTAGTTCGACCAACTGGCATAAGCCATTAGATTTAGCTAGCAGATCATAATCAGAAAAATGATTGAGGCTGATGAATGATGAAGATTGGATTCGGTCAGTATTATCAGAAATGACTGACCTGTGAATTATCCCATAGCCGTGTTTGCACTGATTGTTAGCGAGCGTGTACAGCACTGAGCATAAATAAACTTATTCTTCACAGGTCTTTCTTTTATATTTACATTTCTCCAGGATGCTTTACAGTAATATATTTGTGCATACACATTAGATTAGTCAGTATCAAAGACAAAAACGTAATGTGAAATGTATGATCTTTCTATTCCTAAAGATGTTCAGTGACCAAACTCTTATTTTAATGAATATAACTGGTTAATAACACTGTATTATTAAATATGTTTGGCTTTGTTCTTTATGAAATAGATATAAAATATTAATCTCCAAAAGGGGATGTACTCATTTGTGCAGAGCACCGTTTGTGTGTATGTGTGTTTTGAGTGATGGTGTGGTACAGACCCTCCGGTGTGGAGTTCTCCTTGCGGCGGGCTGAGCTGGACGGGTTGAGGAGGCTGCTTGGATTGGGCTGGCGCTCTGGAGATTTGACGATGGCTGACATGAGGATCTGCTGACGGGCTGATGCCGGTGTGGATGGAGCTACGTGCTCCTGCGCTTTAAAATGAGCCGCTGAGAGAAACACACAGAAAGAGGAGATCATCAACATCTTTAAACTACATTCAGTGTTTCCCCTGCTATTATATTTCCCTGACTGTGATAAGATACATTCATTTTCTTTTTTGGAAACGACACATAAATGTTATTCATTTTGGTTCCAATTTAAACTGTTTGTACTTGTTGACTATATGTTTTTGTTTGCTTAGGTTTTACGCCCCATTCACACGGGGCGTCAGCTTCAATGCTTCCCATTCACTTTGAATGGGTGACGTCAGGCGTTGCCGAACTGCATTGTGGATCCGTCAGCGCAGCTTCAGAGGCGTTGCACGCTACAGAAGTTGGGACATGCTCAATTTTTCCAGCGCAGACGGAAGCGTCAGCCAATGAGATCGCTGTATGCAAATACACCAGCTCCAACAGTGGCCTATTGCTGACTAATTTCATTGGCAGACGCTGCTATGACGATCGCGTCAGCCCCAACTTCAGCCACGCCCTCTGTCAAGCGTTGACGCTGAAGCCCCGTGTGAATGGGGCGTTAGACTATGGGAAGTGGTTCAGGTGAAGTGTGCTGCTGGTTTGTTTAGCTGTATGCTTATTTTGATGTGTTGTACTTTGTTTTGATTTATGCACTTCTTAGGGACCCTGTTAGGTCCCGTGTGGGACCTGTTTGTTGTGATTGTATTTTTGTGATTTGCAGATCCTAAATGATTGCTGATTGGTGGGTGGGTCATCTCACATGAGACCCATTATGTGTTGCCTATAAAGGATCCAAGATTTGACATGAGAAGGAGCTGGATTAGCCGGATCTCCCTGCCTGGCGTTTTTGATTTATTTTAGTTTGTTTTGGATCATGAGCTCAGTTCACTACCATGCACCTGCTTTTCACTACTGACTTCCATCTATACTGACTTTGATTGCATTAAATACTTTTGTTAGTTATGTTTTTGCTAATAAATCATTTCTCTTTTCAATTTACCTGGTCCGTATTGTCTCTCCAATGTTACAATTTTGAGCCGGTTGTAACAGACCCCCTCGGAAATGAGATTGTTCATCTCAAGGGGCTATCTCCGGGTTGCCCAAACTCAGTTCTGGAGGGCTGGTGTCCTGGAGATTTTGGCTCCAACTTGCCTCAAGACATCTACACGGATGTTTTTGGAAAGCCTAGCAAGAGCTTGATTAGCTGGCCCAGGTGTGTCTGATTGGGGTTGAACGAAACTATGCAGGACACCGGCCCTCCAGGACTGATGCTGCGTCCCAATTCGCATACTTATACTACGACCTAAAAGTATGTACTTTTTTTGTGGAGGAAAAATATATACTTTTGAGTGAGTAACAGAAAAGTATGCAAGCTTTGGGACATACTACTTCCTCGTTACACAGATCGTTGTGTTGCTTAGTTAAGAGCCCTGTCAATCATCCACATTTCTGTCGTATTTAATTTCCTACCTTATTGGAGAAGCAGCAGCAGGTTAATCTCCCATTCACGAGTCTCTCATGCAGAGAAATCTCCTCAGGTGTTTGGATAATTCTGCATTCAGACGGTAATGTCCAAACACGTCTTTATATACGTTCAGTATTGTTGTTGCAGATGAAATATAACACAGACAACACCATTTAAACATTCTCCAGTGGGCTAGATATTAATTAACAGTCTTTACCGACGCCTCTCTGCTTGACGGTTGGTCTCGCGCGTCCATCGTGTTTGTAGTTTGTTTACACTTTTCACCCGCGTTTTGTAGTTCTAATTGAATTCACGTCCAACGCACAATGCACTGTGGGCAATATCAGCGGTTAGAGTATGGACGCTTCTACACTTAACATTTTGACCGGAAATAGTAAACCATCCGGGAGTTTTTGGCATCCTCTTTTCAACATACTACGATTTGGGACACACTAATTCTATTTTCACATGCTATTTAGGACGGATAGTCAAAGTCAAAGTCAGCTTTATTGTCAATTCAACCACATGTACAGGACAATCAGAGAATCGAAATTCCGTTACTCTCAGACCCTAGGTGCCTACCATATAATATTAATACAAAAATACAGAAAAGTATGTATGCGGTTAGTATGCGGGTATGCGGATTGGGACGCAGCATGAGTTTGGGCACCCCTGGGCTATCTGATTTAATAAATTTAAACATTAGGTGGGCACGCCACCCCCTCAACAGCACCACCGCCTTGAAAGCCAAGTGATTTAATCTTATTTATATTTCACTTTATTTTCACTTCAGTAAACAATTTCTTTCTCTAGAAAGTCCCAAGTGTTTTTTTTTTAATCGTTTTAGTTTACAATAATAATAATAATAAATATGACCAAGATTCTATTGGATGCACTGTTTTCACATAGACATCACCTATATGCTATATAGCTGCGGGTTAACTATGCTTATATATAATAACTTGAACTGATAAATGCTATTAGTTCCTAGTTATAGTTATTAGTAACTAATAAAGTTATGGTAACTAATAACCTTAAGTTTTCTGAACTTGATTGTAATGCAGTAATGTGCTTCTTTTGTAAAGCTGCTTTGAAACAATAACTATTGTTTTAATTGAATAGTTTTTTTTGCTTTGTTTTATTTATTTTAACGTTGTTTAGTTTGCTTTTGTCAAATGCTTCACTCACAAATCATTTGTCATGATTAAATTCTACTTTTTAGAGTCTCTCATAATAGAGCGTTTATTGAGATACAGCAGTAAGCAGGAGAAAAAAATATCTCAGATTTGACAAAGAGGTTTGATATATATCAGTGTTTTCCCAAACATTACAGAAGAGACCCACAATGATACAGCCAAGTCAAGTTATTCACTATACATATTATGCAACAAATGAATATTCTGTATATATCATGCAACAAATGCATATACAGTTGAAGTCAGAATTATTAGCCCCCCTGAATTATTAGCCCCTGTTTATTTTTTCCCCAATTTCTGTTTAGCGGAGAGCAGATTTCTTCAACACATTTCTAATCCTAATAGTTTTAATAACTCATCTCTAATAACTGATTTATTTTATCTTTGTCATGATGACAGTAAATAATATTAGACTAGATATTTTTCAAGAGACTTCTATACAGCTTAAAGTGACATTTTAAGGCTTAACTAGGTTAATTAGGTTAACTAGGCAGGTTAGGGTAATTAGGCAAGTTATTGTATAGCGATGGTTTGTTCTGTAGACTAATCGCAAATAAATATAGCTTAAAGGGGCTAATCTAATAATTTTTAAATTAAAATGTTTCATGAAAAAAAAAACTGCTTTTATTCTAGCCGAAATAAAACAAATAAGAGTTTCTCCAGAAGAAAAAATATTATCAGACATACTGTGAAAATTTCCTTGCTCTGTTAAACATCATTTGGGAAATATTTAAAAAAGAAAAAACAATTCAAAGGGGGGCGAATAATTCTGACTTCAACTATATATATATATATATATATGTGTGTGTGTGAGTGTGTGTTATGATTCTTTGATTCTATGATTATTTTAGGCTACTTGATTGATGAGACTATTAGAAGCCATCTGATATAGTGAGAACACAGAACAAAAAGCAGCTCAGTTTTTTCAATATAAAAATTTGGTAAACGACTGCAAAGAAATCCTATTTTCATAATAGTATTTAAGACTAGTACAGACTACTATAATGCATATAAATACTGTATGCTTTGCTCTAAATCTCCCAATGACCTGTCTTTCTAACGAAACCTCTGTAATTTTATGCAATATATTTATGAATTTAGTAGGCCTAAAGCTCCCGGAAGAAATAAACACATCATATTTGATAAATGCACTTTAGTATGATTCTTCTAATGCTATTATTGAGGAGATTTGAACAAACATGTCTTTATTTTGATCATACAGGTCAGGGATCACCAATCTTGTTCCTGGAGGGCCGGTGTCCTGCAGATTTTAGCTCCAACCCTAATCGAACACACCTGAACCAGCTAATCAAGGTCTTACTAGGTATACTTGAAACACCCAGGCTGCATCCGAAACCGTCTACTACTCAGTAGGTACTGCATTTGAATTTAAACGTACTACTCGGCCGTTAGAAAAGTACGTTCTATACAGTATGAATGTAAGAAGTATGAATAGAATTCGGACGTACTATATCTGCCATTTTGTCATGGTCACGTGACCTACCTGCGTCAGTTGCGTCGATTTACTCCCATTCATGAATTCTCTCGCGGAGCATCATGGGATAGCGCAGCGTGCATGGGATGCGCACTTCAGAATCTCGCCGGAAGTAGTAAGTCATCCGGGTACTTCTCGCATACTGATTTTCGAATTCTATGAATTCGGACATACTACTCGGCTCGCATACTGATTTTAGCGTGCTGTATAGTATGGAAGTATGCGGTTTCGGACACAGCCCCAGGCAGGTGTGTTGAGCCAAGTCGGAGCTAAACCCTGCAGGGCACCGGACCTCCAGGAACAAGATTGGTGAACCCTGATATACGGTCATGACCTCATGGGAATCAGATGTAAACATACTGTACAAGTTTCTCTCTTTGCTTCTCTCACGTTTCCTTTATATAAATTACAGATAGACATTGATGTCTTTTGTGTTCAAGTGCATTTGGGTGTATTTGCACTGCAAAACAACACAAAAAAGATACAAATAATGTCCAAACGACTGTCAAAATAGTCAGCGAATCAGTCATTTTAAACCACCCAACGATGCAAACCCAGGGGAAACACTAGATGGATGTGTCCACCTGTGCAGAGAGAAAGTGAGTGTCTGACCCTCTTCTCGTAGCGAGCGCAGTTCGATCCTCATCTTCTGCAGCGCCTCCTCCAGCTCAGAGCAGCGGGATCTCTCCTTCTCCAGCGCTGCCTTCATGTCGCCGTACTGCAGAGGAACCGCAGGCTGAGTGCACATGGCGGTGGCTCCGTTAGCTGTGACGCCCACCTCCTCGCGGCCGCGACGGCCGAATATACCCTGCAGCACATGCCAGCTCACGTTATACACTGCAATAAATGATTTTCTGGTAACACTTAAAAATAACTGCGCACTATGAATCATTTATTAAGCATTAGCAAATCGTTAATTCATCATTTGGTAAGTATTAACTCTAGCAATTGATATTTGGATGGGTTTCTTTTGCAATCCAACCAATCCTGTTCATCAGCACAGCTATTACAGGAGGAGTGCTGAGAATTATTAAAGAGCACACTGCTACTAGAGTTTCAGAATGAGCTTTTTAAAGATGGAGATGTGCTTTTAATTAACATTACAATCATTTATAAACCAGTTTGCTTGTTCCTGCCACTCTGGTCTTGTAAATTCTTGTTTGGTGGCAGAGTCCGGACACTAGCTCTGTCTTGTCCATGCCCTGTTGTGCTCGGCTCGAGTTTTCTCGGGTCGGGCACTCGTTTACTGTCATTGTGTGTGTGTGTGTGTGTCTCTGGGCGCGTGCTGTCATGAGTGCGTGCGGGCCGTGCGCGCTCCCGCTTGATGCGAGCGTGTACGGCCTGCGTGCGCGCTTGTGACGCGCACGCTCTCGTGTTTGTTTTGTTCTGTCGGCATCGCGCTGTTTCATTCTCAGCGTCTCAGTCTGGTTGGTTTTGGTTTCGGTTGGCGCTGGGATGAAGCATGCGCGGTGCTTATGTGTGAGCGCACGGTAAGATGTTTACATCTATCGTGTGCTCGTGTCTCGCGTTCAGTCTTCTGTTGGTGTTGTGTTTAGCACGTGACTCATGTTTACATGCGCCGCGTGCTTGTGTGTCTGTGTCATGTGTTCGCCAGTCTATTGTCTAGCCCCACACTTCTTGTTAACCCATTATTAGTTTATCATGTTCACCTGTTTGTGTGTTAATTTATGCTTGTTTATAATCTCCTCATGTCTGCTGTCCTGTGCCAGTTCGTCATCGTTCATCCTTGTACATCTGTTCTCCTTGTCTTGGCGTTTGTAGCCTTGTCCTGTCCTGTTCCCTGCCAGCCTGCCCAGTGAAGTTTATTTGTACGTTTTGTTAATGTTTTCCCCCTCGGGGTAGTTTATTTTCCTGTTTGTTTTATTTAATTATTAATAAATACCCATTTTTCCCTGCGTTTGAGTCCTCGCTCCTTTCCCCCACCACAACTGTGACAGTTCGTGTTTTTTTGTTTTGACAGAGTAAATGTTTAAAGAAATGCAGTAAAACATCTTTTCATCAAATGTATTACTTATTTAAAATACTTCAACCTACTTTTTTAAGAAAGTGTTTGTTTTATTGTTCATTTTTTAATTATGTATCTATTTGGTCACACCAAATTCAATAAGCTTTCATTAGTTAGTGTATTTACTAATAAGAACTAATAATCAGTGGTGTAAAGTAACTAATTACAAATACTCAAATTACTCTAATTGAGTAGTTTTTCTCAGGAATTGTAATTTAAAAATCAGCCCTGAGATTCCTGTCCAATCAAATCACACATACCGTAGAAGATACATCGCATCATAATGAGCTACCTCAAGACGTGTGCACTTTATAATAGCAGCAAACTGTTTGGAAGCATTAAAAGTGTCCATGAAGATGTTCAAAATCTTTACGCGCATTAACCCAGAGACTGTTTAGATGCATGTCACTGATGAGGAGATGACGGATGTTTACTTTATGATGACCGAAATGGCCTTAAACACCCAGCAGGCACAGGACGTCAACATGACGCCTGATTGACGTTGAACCCTAACGTCATGGGGGCATTTTGTTTGGAAATGAAAATCGGGTTGACGTCAGAACTCAACGTCAGGCTAAGATCAACATCCAATGTCCAACCTAAAACCAACCAAATATCAATGTACTGTGTGAACGTTACCACTATGACATCTATCAGACGTTGGATTTTGGTTGGCGTACCTCCCGAATAAATGTCAGTATTTGACATCATATATGACGTTGGTTTAAGATGTTGGCTAGACGCTGGATTTTGGACACTTTCTAACCTAAAATCAACCAAATATCAGCGTCATTCGACATCAGAATAACATTGTCCTTAGCTGTTGGCTTGACAATTAATTTTGGTCACCTGACAACCTAAATCTAACCTAATATTAAAGTCTCATAATGTTGTTTGCCTGCTGGGAAATCACGAAATGCACTACAGAATGTTACGTTTACACACAGATGCACAAATTACATGTAAAAACATCAGCTTTTGACAGCGTAATACTCACTCCTCTTGAGTACTTTTAAAAGAGCTACTTTTTACTCCTATTTTGAGTAATATTTACAGCAGATACTGTTACTCTACTCACACTACATGTTTAGGCAAGTAATGGTACTTTTACTTGAGTATGATTTTTCAGTACTCTTTCCACCACTGCTAATAATAAACAATTCTTATAAAGCATTTATTAACATTTACTATTGCATTATTAAAATTAAAGAGTTACCATGAATGAATGATTTTTCCCCATTTATTACATTAAAAAAGATGATGAAATACTGTAATAAATGCATTGTTCATTGCTTGTTAGTGTTAGTAAATACATGAACTAACACACCCTTATTGTAAAGAGTTACCACTTATTTTAATCCTAAAGTCTGACTAAATGCATGGTTAAGAACTGAGGGCTGAGCTTTTCTAGTAATATTCTGATTACTGTATTTTACACATACATCCTTTACATGTGATCAATATATTAATCTGAATTTACAGAAATGGTCCTATATTGTGATATACATCATTATCAGGATGTGAGATGACTTGCATTGTGATTTGCAGATTATATGAATAAGTCGACCAATGATCAACTCTTACCTTCTTCTTCTTGCTGGGTTGGT
This sequence comes from Danio kyathit, assembly GCA_903798195.1. NCBI lineage: Eukaryota > Metazoa > Chordata > Actinopteri > Cypriniformes > Danionidae > Danio > Danio kyathit. The sequence continues at coordinate 1,740,508 of LR812523.1, read as the reverse complement.
CCATCTTGGCCTGCAGGAAGTCTATGAGTTTGGTCTGCTGAGAGATGGTTCCCTCCATTTTCACCTTCTCATGGGAATAAACGGCCTGATCAGAGAAAAAGAAGACCAACTTGAAGATTGAGACCAGTGAAAGTCACTATAACAACCCTGGTGGTGGTGTGGAGAGACTCCCCTCATGTTTGTGAAGCGCTTTGGGTGTATGGCCATACACAATAAATGCACTATATAAATACACATTACATTACATAACCCTACAAAAATGCATTATTAATCAAAACTAAGCATGCTGATTTTGTTAGCTCACATTGCTAGTTTTGTGGTGATCAATTCATCTGTGCCTATCAATAAGAAAAAACTATTTGCCCTTGTAATCTGCAAATACACCTCCTGTTTGCTTTCAGTTAAATTCTCAGATTAGCTCTGTCTGGGGTAGTGGGCGTGGCTAACATACTTAACCACGCCCCTCCAGCTGTCAGTTTTGACATCAATCAGAAAAGTTGAGCAGGAGGAGTCTGTTAGGTTGTAATAACTCTCCCCAAACCCTTTTCCCCCATGTTACTGAATGACGCCTACTTTACTACATCCAATCAGCTCGCAGTAGAAAAAAACAAGCCACGGCCACTGTTTTCTCATTAAATATTCCGTTTCACTAGGAACTGCATCACAATAAGAAAATCAAATGGTCGCAGCTTTTGGTTCATGCAGACTTTAATCAGATTCCAGCAGTTTTCCAATAAGGGTTACTGAATTAGGAATAATTTATTGTTTAATGACAAAATCCATTAATTACACTTGAATATATGGAATGAAAGTCTGATGTTATCAGTGCCATCTTGTATTATTTTTTTATACATAGTTTGAACAGTGAGAAAGTCTGCACTAAATTTGGTATATAATAATTTTAATAAAATCTCATTTCTAATAACTGATTTATTTTATCTTTGCCATGATGACAGTTCACAATATAGTACTAGTTTTTGTGCAAGACAATAGTATTCAGCTTAAAGTGACATTTAAAGGCTTTAACTAGGTTAATTAGGTTCTTCAGTAAAATATTTTTTTTATTCCAGCCAAACTGGCCGATATTTTGTTATTCAAAGGAGGACTTAAGACCATTAATACAGTCTTCAACTGTATATGATATTATACGCATTTCTGGCAGTCATTTTTCTTCTGCATATACATTACATTGTAAAAATTCTGATATCCAATAATAACATTACTGTTCAGAATCATAATCAAAATAAAATCCAGATCAATTATATCACTCTATAAATTGTGCAAACCTGCATGTCTATACTTAGCATGATTCAACCAATCACAGTGAGGGACCAATGCCATGTTTGGTGACTTTAAGCATCTCCTCATTATATCTGTCTTTTCACAGTAACATCATCGCATGTTTTCTGTCGGCAGCTCTCAGTTTGAAATCATGGATGACTTCTGATGTTCTGATTAGCGAGATATTTATGCTGCTTTATAGGATATTTTGATGTGTCTGCTTGGTGTGTGTGTGTGTGTGTGTGTGTGTGTGTGTGTGTGTGTGTGTGTGTGTGTGTGTGTGTGTGTGTGTGACCTGTATGTTCTCCAGTTGGTACTCCAGGTCAGTTCTCTCAGTCTTCAGCAGGTCCGTCTGGTCCAGGGCATCCTGCAAGCCCTGCGTCAGCCTGAAGATGTGAGTCTTCTGCAGGTCCATCTGCTGCTGCAGCTTCCCTTGCTGAAACAGACACACACACCTCAGAGTGAAGATGACCGATTTCATGACTACAAAAATCTCTCAGGTTATATCATCATAAAAAAATGCAGTGTGTTTGATTTCTCCAAACTTTTCAACAGGACTATTTTTTCTTAGCATTTTAAATCCAGGAATGCAAAAACTGCAAAAAAACTAGGGGTGTCAAAATTAATTGTTTCTTCGGTGCACCTTGATGCAGATGGGGACAATTCGTTCAGTAATAATCATAACCGGTTATTATGTACTGACGTCATTTATCCCCTATGCACGATGTCGCAATAGAATACTATGGTGAAGGAGGCGAGGGCGAGTAAATAAAACGCTCCTACTACTTAAAAGGTAGATCATTATGCACAGTTCAACTGCTTGTGAGTTTGCTGGAAAGTCTTTCATTGACACTGAAGAAGGCACAGCACGAGCCGCTATTTCACTACTAGGAGAAATGCTGTAAAACTCCATCTCTGCCTCTCTCTCTCACTTTGGACATTTGATCCGCTGGCGTGTTCGTGAGGTCACTTTTCCTCTCCTCTTGGCTGTTAAAGCGATACTTGTGGATCCAGACATGAGCGTGCCTGTGGTGCGAGATTTGTCCACTGTGTCTATTATGGATTACCTGTGATAACCGTGTATTATGCACATATAGACTGTAACTGCGGCTGTTCTTCTTGCGTCACTCATCGGTGAACAGCGCTTTCATTTCTAAAGCCAATCGCAGCCCTTTCTGTTGAGCGGGTGAAGACAATGACCAATCATAGGGGTGTAGGAACTCGTTTGACAGAGTTTAGAAAGCAAGCGGGATAATATTGACATTAGTTTATTTGCTGTAAATGCTCATGTTGTCATCTGTGCATGTATTGGAGTTTTGTTTGATACATTCATAAAGTGTTTACTTTGAGCAGGTCAAATTAAAGGTACAGTTCATGTATCTGACTGCTTGTATTAAAGGACAAAATTGTATTACAAATAGTATATGAATATATTTCTAGACTTTAATAAAAAAAAAATGTATTGTGTTGTGAAGAAAAAATCTAATTGCGTATGGAAAGTCAATGCACCGAGATATCGAATTGAACTGAATCGATGGCATGATAATCGTAACCGAACCAAACCGAACTGTGAGACCAGTGTAGGTTCACACCCCTAAAAAAAAACCCCTACAGAAATCAATGCAACCTTTTTCCAACAATTAAAACTGAACATTCATCCGAATCCTCATGTTATAAAGAATGAAGTGAAATGCACATGGACTATATGGGCTAATTATGGTGAATTTGGCTTTCCAAAGACTGGCTCGTCATTTTACAAAAACCCATTTAATACCAATAAATGACCTATTGCGGATCCAAAATGACTTTTTGCAAAATGGTAACAAGTTTGCATCAATGGTTGCAGGGTTTTTTTTTTTTGCAATTGCTTTATTATACCATAAAATATGACATAATATGACATTTTATTAGACTAAATAAACTGCAATTGTAACTGAGTACAATTAACTCTTTCCCTGCAACTGACGAGAATGACAATGTTGAAAATGCGGAAAAAACATGGAAAAAACGGAGGAAAAAAAGCATTTTTCTCTGATTTTGGTCAAAAATGTATTTCTGATTAACCCTATCTGCATTCAAGTGGTGATAAAACATGAACACTTGAAGACAGAATAAACTGCAATTTCTTGTTTAAAAGCAGAGGCTTGTGGTTCTTTTCATTGACATAATATTCATACAGAAAATATTCTGATGGCCATCAAATTTGGTTGTAATAATCATCAAGTATCAATCATCAAGTACAATCATTTAAGTTGCAAGGCGGAGGCAATCTAATTGTTTTCTGCCAACTCCATCAGATTATTGTTCTACATGTCCAGATGTATCACTGTGCTCACGTTTCATATCATATTACGGTTTCATATTGTAATAATAGGGTGCTAAAGTCATGGAAAATATAGTGTTTATAGCGAGGAGATTTGATTTTCCAGTGGTTAAACGTTGACCTCACACAGGCATAGACTGTCAGAATACCCATATACAGCCATTCCTCCAGCTGATGTGTCCCGATAACCACTTTTGTGACTTTGCTGGCTTTTACAGGTCGTTAGGTTATAAGCGTGATAAATAACCATGGACGTGGCCTGCTCTGTAATGCTGTAAATGCCATCTAGTGGTCACTGGTTAAATTGCATTATTTGCGCGTGAATCGAAAGTTGCGCGTGAATTTGCCAACCCAACTGCGTAAAATCAGTCTCAAAATCCAAATGAGCGCCACCTGATCCACCCATGCGCAACTTATGATTCACGAACACAAAAGAGAGAATGTGTATTCACAAATACAACTTTGCTTTTGCAAAATGCTGCACATTTATGTAAATCGGACCTTTTCAGACACAAGTGTGGTAACGCAGGATTGTATAATTCTCAAATTGGTAGGTAGATGTGCACACATTGCATAAGAACGTTGTGGCTTTTTCATGTAAAGTTGTTTGCGAAAAGAAAGTCTCAAAACTCAAAGGAAGCCGGCTGTATAAATGTAAACAAAAAGTCAATTCACACACGCGCGTCACCTGATCCGCAAATGCAAAACTTCCTTTTCGTGCACGTAAATTAAGATTTATGAATGTAAAACATAATATTTGTTATCACGAACATGTTTATGTTTGCACAAATCTTAAATTAACAGACTCGGCTTGAAAGCCATTCGTTTTTGGATGTACAACTGCATATACAACATGAACAGAGCGCGTGGATGACAGAGCGCATGGATGACAGAGCGTGTATTTGCAAATAATATTGATACTAATATCATCCCATACTTGCGACTTTAAAAAAGAAAAAGAAAAAAAAAACTGGCAGTGAAAGAGTTAAACACAATTAGAGTGCAGTATGTGTGTACAAGTGTGTGTGTTTACCTCCTCCATGAGTCTCTGTTTGAGCTCCCTCTCAGTCTCCAGTTTCTGCTGAAGACTCCTTGCATTCATTTCCAGCATGGCATGTTTCTTCTCCAGGTCATTGAGCTGAAAACACGACAACACTATAAACAACATAACCACAACCAGAAACTAGCGATGCACTGAATATTCAGCCACTGAAAACTATCGCCCGAAAATAGTATTTATGCTTTTCAGCTGAAAGAGAAATATGGGCCAAAATATTAACCAAAAACAGGCTATTATGCACAGTGTGCTGCTGGTTTCAATGTCAATCGGCTTTCACACTAGATGCGGAAAGCTCTGCGCTATGAAACTCACTGATTTCAATGGCTTGTGCTGAGCATAATCAGCTAGCTTGTGCACGGTCATAGTTCAAAATAGCTTCTTATTTGCTCTGTGTATATTTCACTCATGTACACAAATAATAATCTATGCATTCTCATGCTTAAGTCCATTTAAATAGCAAACCGACAAGACATTTCTATCTAGTATACTTGTTCCAGCTGTTAGTGATGATAGCTCTATTACGTTGTGATGTCAACACAATAGTACTATTATTCTGTCATGGCAACAGTGATAAAATGATGCCTCTCAAATTGATCACTGTCAATAAGATTTTACTGTCAATAAATTGTGGTTAAATCACTATAAACATTACACTAAATTGGATTTAATTTATTAAGTCTTACAAAATGACTAAATATCATTTAATATAACAATACAGAATTATTGATTACAAAGTTCTTTTGATTTTTGCCCAAACGCATGCCGAGTTTTCAACTTCAGCCCAGAAATGTGATTTCAGTGCACACACATGCAGAGGTCTGAGCAGCAGAAGGCAGGCCTCTGTTATTCAGTGTGTTCAGCTAATGCTCAGAGACGTGTTCAGGAGCGTTTCATTAACCTCTATCAGCTGTAGAGCTTAATAACAGCTTGTTAAACTCCATATTGGCATGAATATTAATATGGAGCGCTGGAGTGAACAGAACGGTCTGCGGTGCGGTGAGTGTGTAACTCACGGTGCACAGAGTCAAAGGGTTTTGCAGAGGGGATAATAATTACAGAAGTCAGAAAATATTGCAAACAGAAAAAACATTTGCACAATTGTTCTGTAAAATAAAATGTTATATTAATACACAGCTGAAGTCAGAATTATTAGCCCCCCTGTATATTTTGTCCCCAATTTCTGAAGAGTTCAACACATTTCTAATCATAATAGTTTTAATAACTCATTTCTAATAACTGATTTCTTTTCTCTTTGTCATGATGACAGCACATAATATTAGACTAGATATTCTTCAAGATACTAGTGTTCAGCTTAAAGTGACATTTAAAGGCTTCACTATAGGGTAAAGTTAGGGTAATTAGGCAAGTTATTGTATAACAGTGGTTTGTTCTGGAGACAATCCAAAACTAATATTGCTTAAGGGGGCTAATAATATTGACCTTAAAATGGCTTTAAAAAAATAAAAAATAAAACAAATAAGACTTTCTCCAGAAGAAAAATTCCTGAATCTGTTCAACATCATTTGGGAAATATTTGACAAAGTAAAACATTTGACTTCAACTGCATATAACAGTTGTGCTTATTCATAACAGCCATATCACCCAGCAGCCCAAGACCGGTTACTCACTGAAGCTAAGCAGGGTTGAGCCTGGTTAGTGCCTGGATGGGAGACCACATGGGAAAACTAGGTTGCTGTTGACAGAGGTGTTAGTGAGGCCAGCAGGGGGCGCTCAACCTGTGGTCTGCGTGAGTCCTAATGCCCCAGTAAAAGTGAAGGGGACACTACACTGTCAGTGAGCGCCGTCTTTCGGATGAGACGTTAAACCGAGGTCCTGACTCTCTGTGGTCATTAAATCCCATGGCACTTCTCGTAAAGAGTAGGGGTGTAAGTCCCTCAGGGCCAAAGTCCCTCAATCAGCACTTACCCATCATGGCCTCCTAATCATCTCCATTCACTGAATTGGCTCTATCACTGTCTCTCCACTCCACCAATAGCTGGTGTGTGGTGAGCGCACTGGTGCTGTTGTCCTGAGGCTGCCGTCGCATCATCCAAGTGGATGCTACACACTGGTGGTGGTGTGGAGAGACCCCCCTCATGATTGTGAAGCGCTTTGGGTGTATGGCCATACACAATAAATGCGCTATATAAATACACATTACATTACATAATTCGAGCATGAATATAAATATGAAGGGGTAGAGTGAACATGGGCAGTCTGCGGTGTGTGTGTGTGTGTGTGTGTGTGTGTGTATAACTCACAGTGTCAGACAGACTTTCTGCCTTCAGTCTCTGCTCTTTCAGAGCCTGCTGTAAAGCCACAATCTCAGCTTTGTGTTCCCGAACCGCCAGCTCAACCGCCTGCCGAGACTCAGTGCTGCGCTGGTCCGCTCGCAACCTGAACAACAGTCACAATTACAGCAAACACACTATTTTGGGGGTTGGTCGCAAGGTTATTACAGTTTTATTAAAAGCTAACAATTCATAAATTTGCTCTGAATTTAAATTTACTTTTAGTTTGCTTTAGGGCTGTACAATATATCGTTTAATCATCAGTATCGCAATATTTATGTAGCACCGTGGATCTGCAAGACTCCACATTTCATATCCACTGTATGCCTACACATGCAGCAGAAGGACAATAAAATAAACTTGACCTTGGCTAATGTGGTGTGAAGGATGGAGATAGTGTAACCAGTTCTGCTTCTCGTTATGTGATTGATAGATATGTGTTACCGGTTCTGCTTCTCATTGTCCAGCAGTCTCTGCATGTCTCTGGTTCTGCGCTCCGCCTGGCTCTTCTCGTCCTCCAGAGCAGATCTCCAGTTCTCCCACTGTCTCTCCTTCTCCAGCAGCTCATCGTTCAGACTCTCCAGCTCCACCACCTGCTCCTCCAGCATGCTGCAGGTTGTCTTCAGGGTCTCGATGTTCTGCACAAACACACACCCTGAGAGCTGGAGGATCTTCACACACTTTTACTGCTATACCTGTTTCACACATACTGCAGTCCGTTTACGTTCCACATGTTAACAGCTTACAGGATAAAAAGCCCCAAAATAAATTAAATTCATCCTAGAACAAAGAGTTTTTAAAAGAAGTGTGAATGTTAACTGTGAATAAGAGAGTGTGTTTTCTATAATTGGGAATGATATGTAATAGGGCTGTGCAATTAACTGAAATCGTATCGAAATCGCGGCTTGAACATGAGCGTGATTTCTATATCTATATATTTGCGCTTGCGCTCCTTTCATGCTCCTCTTGGATGACAAACTAACAAAGCATTGCTGCAGCTCTGATACAAGTTTTAATTGTGAAAAAAATTCGAAAGCACTGCAGTGTTTGGGTGCTCTGTGTTCGTCTGAGGTAATTAGTCTACCAAAATGTGTATATTTCATGCAAAGTGTGAAGCTGATCGCTCAGTTCTTGTTAACTTACGAGACTCGCGTTTTCAACTCGGTGCGCCTGGAATATGCGAGCGCGTCACTCCCAATATGCGTGCAAGCCACGTGCCTCCATTTGAAATAACAGACTTGTGCGCGCAGAAGACACGATTTGCGAATGGCCTGTTTTACGGCAGCAGCACAAAGAGGTCTATAATCTATGCATGACAGAAGAAAAATCTGTGGACACGTAGAAGAGTACACACAACTACTTCTGATATGTGGTCAAGCAGAACATCAGTGACATGACAGTACAACCGCACACGTGCACACAGCCTATTTGTTTTGCCATAGTTCTAGGGTTGGGCCGATAGACGATGCCATCGTTCATCGCCGTTCATGACTGAGCCAGCATCGTGAACCATCGCCCCAACATTTATATTGATGTGTAACTTATTATGTGCATGTCATCTTAATAGCAATAACGGTCTTTTCATGAGCTGTGTTAAATTTTACATATAGCTGCCGCTTGCACGGCTGACAGCATGGTGAGGATTAAATGAAGGATTATACAGCACCTCTCCTGCTTAAAATGTGTAGATTCAGTGGCAAACGCTGTTACCTGTAAACCCCGTCCCACAGACTTTACAGTGAATGGCTTTAGTTATCTTCATAGCGGACTTGAAGCCACTGGAAGTCTTTTATCAACTCTTGGAAAAGTGTAAATGGTGGATTAACATTCAGCACATGATCACTAATAAGATGTGCCATTATTTAACTTTAGTGGTTTCTAAAACTAAATCTGTCAGTGTTATTTTCATTCCCTCATCTTCAGCACTTCACATTCTCGCGGTTGTAGCTTCTGTCATTTGAAGGCTGAAGACATTGACTGAGTGATTGACAGCTGATATTAACCAATCCATTCTCGTTCAGTTCTAGAGCAGTGGGCCAATAAGAAGAGCATAAAGGCGGGGCAAGCATTGCGGGCTTTCTTTACTTCAGCAAGTAACAACACATAACAACTGTTTTAATCTGTTCCTGAGCGCTGCGTTTGACGTCTTTAGGTGCAAAGATGCATCCTGCATAAATGTCTCCTAAATCCGCGCACGCGGTGAGGATTTTGCAGTGAAAACAGCTCGCACGGCATACATTTATGCACTCGCACAAATGCTTCCAAATATATATTTTAGGTTGCATAAAATTTCGGGCGCATACGCCGAAACGGTCGAGCCCTAGCATCTTTACTTGTTATTATGTCCTCATAATACTAATAATAAAATAAGGAAGTTATCATCAATCACAATACAAATTACAGTGAACTCCAAACGAACTCTCGTCTCGTCCACCAGCTGTGGGAAAAAGCCATTATAACGACACAGATCACTCCGCCTATTCATGCCAGAGTCCCGCGGAAAAAAAAGTGATTGACAGGTGGTAATTTGTGTATAACTTTATTTATTTATGGTTTGGTTATGGGTAAAGCAAAGACCATGTGGGTCAGGTAGCGAAAACTGTAGGCTACAATTAATTAATTCGTTATGAATTAATTGATATTTAACAACAACCACACCCGCCTACGACAACAACGCCATCGTCCATCGCGATTTCACATTAGACATCATACGATGCCAAATTGTTCAACATCGCCCAACCCTACATAGTTCTGCCTTGTTTTTTTGCCTTATGTCTGTTTTTAGAGACATGTTACTGGTCTTTGATAAAGATCTAATTGATTTCCTTTGGAAATATGCTTCTGATTCACACTGTAAAACATCTGTTTGTGTGTCAAAATCATGACTAAAATCAAAATCGCAATATTGTTCAAGAAAATCATGATTCTTTTGCCCATATCACACAGCCTTAATATGTAATTCCTATGTGGTTCCTAGTTATCTGGTGAACTATTATCAAATGGTGAGGCAACAGCATACATACAGTACTAGGGGTTGGGATTTTAATATTTGTTTAAGTTTAGAGGGGAAAATGTTTTTATACATCAGTGCTATCATGTGAAATAAATTACCCGAATCAATCTAGAAAATAAAAGACTTCAGGCAAAACACAAAAAAAGAACGTGATATATACAGTTGAAGTCAGAATTATTCGCCCCCCTTTGATTTTTTTATTTCCTTTTTTTTTAAATATTTCCCAAATGATGTTTAACAGAGCAAGGGAATTTTCACAGTATGTCTGATAATATTTTTTCTTCTGGAGAAAGTCTTATTTATTTTACTTCAGCTAGAATAAAAGCAGTTTTTAATTTTTTAAAAGCCATTTTAAGGTCAATATTATTAGCCCCTTTAGGCTATATATTTTTCTGATAGTCTACAGAACAAACCATCATTATACAATAACTTGCCTAATTACCCTAACCTGCCTAGTTAACCTAATTAACCTAGTTAAGCCTTTAAATGCCACTTTAAACTGTATAGAAGTGTCTTGAAGAATATCTAGTCTAATATTATTTACTGTCATCATGACAAAGATAAAATAAATCAGTTATTAGAAAATAGTTTTAATAACTCATATGTTTAGAAATGTGTTGACAAAATCTTCTCTCCGTTAAACAGAAATTGGAGAGAAAAAATAAACAAGGGGGCTAATAATTCTGACTTCAACTGAATATATATATATAAAAACACAAAATAAATGGGAATTTTAAATATAAAAAGGTTTTATTTAAATTTAAAAATCCTATTCGATGACTAAAAAAAAAAAAAAAGACGACAACAACAACAAAAATCCCTGACTTTCAATGTGTGCAATAGACCTTTTAAAACTCCATGATATTCCAGAAATGCCATGACATGTGGAAAAACTGCTTCTGTTTAGTCTAAAGGTGTTAAACATCAAAGACAATCGTCCCGGTGTGCGCGAGCCTGTAGAGTGTGTGTGTGCGCGTGTGTGTGTGTGTGTCTGTCTGTCTGTCTGTTTGTGTGTGTGTGTGTGTGTGTGTGTGTGTGTGTGTGTGTGTGTGTGTGTGTGTGTGTGTGTGTGTGTGTGTGTGTGTGTGTGTGTGTGTGTGTGTGTACAAAGTTTATATGAGTGTGTGTGTGATAGGAGTTGCACAGACTAGTCGACTTTAATGCTCTGTCATGAGGCTTTTGATTGACGTCAACTAGTCGCGCTGTGCAGATTTTTACCAGAACTACATGGCAGCTTAACACACAAATCTAGGTTCATCGAATAAAACTGCCCTTGGACTATTAAAAGTAATTTAAATGTTATTTTTTTATGTCAGCATTAATGATTCATAAATACTTTGAGTGAATTTAAATTGTCAAACAGGTGTCAGCCAGTGAGGTCGCTCCATACAAATGCCCTCGAGCAGATGATAGCCAATCACGCTTACGCAACAGTGGAAAAGTAATGTGATTGGCTGTTGTCCTCAGTGACGCGTTGACGCTGACATGTTTTGTGAATGAACCATCAAGCAGGCAGAAAGCGTGAAGCCGCAGAGGTGTGGCAAACTTCCCAGCATGTGTAAACATCATCCCCGGTGAACTCGGTGAAGATACATGCAGTGACTTTTGCACTAAATATATCTGTTATTATTACATTCTTAGTAGTATGAGCCATGATCAATGTTAAAACTGCATGTACTTTGCTCTAAAATTAGCCCGTGCTAATGTTGCTTAATACAAAATGAAAGTGTTGACAATGCATTTGTTGTCATTGGTAATGTTGCATTGTTTCTGCAGCTTGTTATGAGCTGTCAAACAGCATGTGTATATATGTCATATGTATGAAAAATTGTGGCATCTTGTGTTTTATTGGTGATGTCACCAGCGACTAGTCCACTTTTATAAGTCGTTCAACCACTAATGTGTGTACCTGCTTCTGGTTGTTGAGGTGCATTTCTCGATCGGCCACCTCTCTGCGCAGCCGGTCCACGTCCTGCGTGAGCTGCAGGCGCTCCTCGCTCTCCAGCGTCAGCTCGTCCAGCTGTTTGGACAGGTAGAAGTTCTGTCTGTTCAGCTCTGCGTTCTCCTGCGTGAGCTGCGTCAACTGCTCCTCCAGATCTGTGATCACCTAAAGCACAACACACACATGTCTTACAACAAGCTGCATTATCAAACTTTTCCAGCATGCTACAAGTGTGGAGAATTATATTTATTCATTTTTGGTGGCGCAGTAGGTAGTGCTGTCGCCTCACAGCAAGAAGGTTGCTGGTTCGAGCCTCGGCTGGGTCAGTTGCCGTTTCTGTGTGGAGTTTGCATGTTCTTATTGCGTTCGTGTAGGTTTCCTCCGGGTGCTCTGGTTTCCAAAGACATGCGGTACAGGTGAATTAGGTAGGCTAAATTGTCCGTAGTGTATGTGTGTGAATGAGTGTGTATGGATGTTTCCCAGTGATGGGTTGCAGCTGGAAGGGCATCTGCTGTGTAACACATATGCTGGATAAGTTGGCGGTTCATTCCGCTGTGGCGACCCCAGATTAATAAAGGGACTAAGCCGAAAAGAAAATGAATGAATGAATGTTTTCATTGTTTACATGTCTCCACTACTATTTTTTCCTCATCTTTAGCAATGAGCTTCAACTCTTCCAGGTTGTAGGGTCTCCTTTATCATCCTGATCTTCTCAATTGGGTTTAACTCAGGACTCTGGCTGGGCCACTGCAAAACGTTCATGTTTTTGTCTGCTAACCCCTTATGCTGTGTGTTTTGGGTCGTTGTCGTGCTGACCTGATCTTTACAAAAAGATATAAAATGTTTTTTACCCAACATGTTAGGGGTGTCAAAATTAATTGTTTCTTCGGTGCACCGTGATGCAGACGCGGACAATTCGGTATCGGTTCAGTAATAATCATAACCGGTTATTATGTACTGACGTCATTTATCTCCTGTGCGCTATGTCGCTGTAGCTTACTATGGCGAGTGAGGCGAGCGCGAGTGTTTACAATGCTTCACCTACTTGACACACAAACTGTGCAAAGTTTCACTGCGTGTGTGTTTGCTGGACACTCTTTCACTGACACTTACAGCAGAAGCCCCTATTTCACTGCGATTGAGAGAATGAAAGTAAACTCCATTACTCTCTCTCTCTCTCTCTCTCTCTCTCTCTCTCTCGCTGTGGCCCATTTGACCTGCTGGCATGACTTTTCCTCTCCTCTCGGCTGATACGGCGATACTTCTGGATAGAGGTCTGCATTCCCGCCAGTGGTGTAGTCGGGGCTATACGCACGTATACTCAGTATGCCTACTTTTTTCCATGAGCTGTTTGGGTATTACGACTTCTGAGGATCAATAATTGCGTATACCCTCAGTATACTCACTTGTTTTTCTGATTAGACTTCCCTAATTTACGTGTATTCGCGTCCCCTTTTACTGTACACCAAATGTTTTTTTTTTTACTTGCATCTTATTTGTTGCAATCAGTGGATTTTTGTTTAATTTGCGCCATTCCCTGCCCCCTGACGACCGCAGCAGCTGTGAGAAAATTTCGGGAGTTTTTCGATAACGACGACAAGTCAACTAAATGATGTCTCGCTGAAACACTGAGGTGAAATTATTTAAAAAGCATGGGCATCGCTTTAGCCCCCTATATTTCTATTCAGTCCCTCGAAATGTTTTGCGATTTCCTCATGAAGTGTACACTACTAAATGATCACCTTAGTCCCTTTTAAATTTGATATGAAAATGGCGGCAGACTTCCGCTCCTCCGTTTTGAACTCGTTTTTCGTTTAATCAGCAAACCACAGCTTTGCAGAGTGAGAGCAGAAGGTGTGTTTATCTATAGATTGTTATAATATCTGCATATTCGCAGTTCTTTGCTATAGAAACACTTGTATTACATGTACCAATCGGGTTTCCCCATCTACTGTTTCCTTGGCGCTTCCCTCATCATCAAAGCTGTTTCCTCCAGCGAAAATGCAACTCTTAACGAACAATTATCCATTAACTATGATTATAAAACACATTACAGTGCATGTGGCATTATATATCATACATTCATGCACAGGATTAAACACAGTGACAGAACCACTCAGTGAATGTACTCATTTTAACTGCACATCAGAGTGAAACATTGTGTTGTATCTTGTTAAAAATCATTTATATTATGATAGTGAAATATGTAAATTAGCCTGTACATTTTTTATATGTTTATATTTATGCCATTTTAAATTATAAAAGTGGCAGTTCTATTTAAAACATGGAAATAATACTTGAGTATAGGCTAGTATTTGAGTTTTTGAAGTAAAAAACTTTTTATTTTCCTGATAAAAAAAAAATTATATATATTGTTATATTAATTATAGGCTCATTTTACAAGTCCCTTTAGAGTTAAACAGTTGGCTTTTACCCAGGTTTGACCACAGCTTAATATACTCAGCCAATCTCTGCTGGGGCACTATTAGCTAAGCATAAATCATTGAATAGGATTAGGCTATTAGCATCTCGCTTTAAAATGAACAAATTTGTTTAAATATTTTTCCTTTTTTAATGGAAAGTTCATTCAAAAAAAGTAAAATTGTCATCCTTTACTCAACCTTTACTTGTTCCGAACCGGTTTGTCTTTTTTTAATTTTAATTAACACAAAAGAAGATATTTTGAAGAAAGCTGGAAACCTGTAACCATTAACTTCCATAGTATTTGTTTTTTCTTTCAATAGTTACAGGTAACTTATGTTAAATAAAAAAAAAAATAATAATAATAATAATAATAATTAAAAAAAAATATATATATATATATAGTTTCGTCATTCTTTGCCTACATTTAATATTTGGATTGGGTGGGTAATAATACACAACTTTTTTTTTAGGACTACACCACTGATTCCCGCGGGTGTAAGGCGGGAGCCGCTGGACCAGACCAGATTTCTTGCGGCGCGGAAATAAATTTCCGAATAAAGCGCGGAAGCGGTCGGTAACTCTGGTGTAAGTTGAACGGGAGCGGGCGGTCTAACAATATCGCTCCTGAGCAAGCATGTGTGTGTGTGTGTGTGTTTATGTGTGTGAATGAGAGAGAGCGATGCTGTGTGTTGCTGTCTATGTTTGTGTGTGCGTGTATGTGTGTGAATGAGAGGGTGTGATGCTCTGATGCTCTTGCTTGGTGCTGTGTGTCTATGTGTGTGTGTGTGTTTATACAGACAGCCCCAAATATAAAACTGTGTTTGGGAAAAGCATCGACAATGCACCGTTATGCACCGAGATATCGAATTGAACCGAATCGATGGCATGATAATTGTAACCGAACCGTGAGACCAGTGTAGGTTCACACCGCTACAACATGTCATGAACAAATTTAGAATTTCGTCATCACAAAGTAATTAAAGCTGAAAGCACTGTAACTTGAGATTAACTATGAGTGTGAGACTGCAGATTGATTGGCTGTCCTGGATTTGTGTGCTGTGTGAAGTCAGAGCCGCTGATCTGAGCTCTGTGATCAGGGATAAATGAGGCTTTAAGGACGAGGTCTCGCTGACAGCAGTTTTCTCCAGTGTATATCGATTCTCTGTTGTGTCACTCAGGCTCTCAGCCAACAGACGACGAGATCCACACTGCTTAGATCTCTTCTTTCTGTGGCTGTTTTAATCAATGATTTCTCTCTGAGCTCTTTACCTGATCCCTCAGGATCCTCAGGCCAAATGTAGAAGCTCAAATCCTGCACTTCTTTCCATCTGGAGTAGTGCATTGGTCCGGATAAACGTCCTTTAATTTCATTTAAGACTATGAGAACAGTACAATGCTTAATGCTGTTGATGGTGGCTTTGCATGTTAAAGGAATACTTCACCCACATTTTACATTTACTCACTATTTACTCTCCCACAAGTGGTTCCAAACTGTTATGATTTACATTCTCCACACAATAGAAGATATCCTGAAGAAAGCTAAACACTGGTTGACTTCCATAGTAGAAACAAATACTATAGATGGCAATAGTTACAGGTTTCCAACATTTTTCAAAACATCTTCTTTTGTGTTCAAGAGAAGAAACTGCTAAGGGGAGTTTGAAACAAGTAAATGATGACAACATTTACACTAATTTAGCGGAACTCTCCCTTTAAAGCACAGGTGTCAAACTCAGTTCCTGAAGGGCCGGAGCTCTGCACAGTTTAGTTCCAACCCTAATTAAACACACCTGATCAAACTAATTGAGTCCTTCAGGCTTGTTTGAAACCTGCAGGTAAGTGTGTTGAAGCAGGGTTGGAACTAAACTGTGCAGGGCTGCGGCCCTCCAAGATCTGAGTTTGACACCCCTGCTTTAAAGGCATCAGTGTCGAGAAACTGTCAGTTACTGTATATTAAAGCTAACTCTCTTTATATTGCAGAAAAATATAATCGTAAAGCATTATGAGTGACGCAGGGCATTGTGGGTAATGTCAGCACAGGTAAACATGATATTTTAGAAAAGCTTACCGAGCAGCTGTCCCTCAGAGCATCAAACTTGCGTTGAATCTCATCTCTGTGAGCCTGAAGGAGAAAAACACACATGATCAGCATTGAGCACGCTCACATGACTTACTGCAAACTTTTTAAGAGCAATACTTTACATATATTAAACATTCAAATTCATCTGCACTTCTACAGACAAACACATCAGTAAAAAGCAGTGTTATACACAAGACAGCTCTTTACTGATGTGTTTGTCTTTAGACGTGTTTTTCTACAAGTGCCAGATTTCACCCACAGAATGAGTGCTTATTCATTTTTAAAAACATATTTTATTTGCTAATTATTATTATTTGTTAGTTTTAGTTTTTCATTTATTGCATTTTTTTTCAGTTAACAAAAATGTTTTTTGGCCAATAGATTTAGGGCTCTATTTTAATGACCTAAGCTCAAAGTCTAAACCTCATGATGCAAAAGCATTGAGGGCGTGTCTGAATCCACTTTTGCTATTTTAAGGACAGATAAATCCGCTCTGCGCCCCGGCGCATGGTCTAACAGGGTTGTGCTTATTCTCTTAATGAGTTCTGGGTGTGTTTGGAGCATAACCTGCATTAAACCAATCAGATCCTCATCTCTCATTCCCTTTACGAGTCAGTTGTGTCGCTCCATGGTGCATTTGCTGTTTACATGGCGGACTTGGTAAGTGTAAAAACTGAACACTTCACTAGCGAGAAAACAGTTAAACAGAGCATCTGCAGCGCGAGGATAAAGAACGAGCCTCCTCCATTCAGCCTCTTTACTTTCTCTTTACTTTACTCCTTTACTTTGGTGGAGTGAGGAAACGGTGGAAACTCACTCCACTGAACATCCATTAGCCCACATATTTAATTTCCTTTGTTAAGCTCAAAGATTTGTGTCTAAACTATTTCTAAATTCAGTTCTAATCTCCAGCAAAGGAATAAATGAACAATAATAATGAAGTGTGGTCAAACAACTGAGTTATCTCCAAACACACGTCCTGTTCTTATGCCCCATATGCTGATGCAGACGTCTCCAAAACCCCACAGGTGGACAAATCTAAACTTGTTTTTATTTAAACAAATATAAATCTGCAGATAATCAATAATACTGCTAATAATAATAACATTATACAGATGATTGTCATGAATACACTGGAAAAAAAAAAAGCTGTGGTCTGATCTGTAGTGTGTCTGCAGTGTGTCCTCACTCTGAGCGCAGTGATCTCCTCCTCTGCCTCTGCTGTGGTCTCCTCCAGCTCAGTCTTGGCCTGCTGTAGCTGGTTCTCCAGTGCGTGTCTTGCAGCCTGCAGGTTACTGATCTGAGACTCTCGCTCCTGCAGAGACAGCGTGAGCTCCGTCACCTGGCGCTTGATCTCCAGCTTCTGCTCTTCATGCTCCAGTCCCATCTGAAACAGACACACCATACACTTATTATTTTAGGAACAACAAATAATAACTTGACTTCTAGCTGATCATTTGGTATCAGAAGTGTCTTATATGAAAGGCAAAGGCCTCTAGATGACGCTTATTTGAGCACAATAAAATATGATCATGTCTTGATTTTGAATGATTTCATTAGGACAGTAAGGTCTGACTCTGCTTAGACTAAAGTCTCATCACTGAACCTTCAATAATGTCAAGTATAGAATATAAAGTCATGCTGCAGTGGAAACAGAATGAATATTGTGTCTGACTCCATCATGAGCTTGGAGGACTGCATCATACATCTCTGAATGACTCAAATCACTGATTAATAAAGTCATCTGGAATGGCAAAGAAAGCGTTCCTGCAGGACTCTCAGAGTTCATCAAGAGTCTTTATGTTCATCTTCAACACCTCCTCCTTCATCTTACCCCAGACATGCTCAATAATGTTCATGTCTGGTGACTGGGCTGGCCAATCCTGCAGCACCTTGACCTTCTTTGCTTTGAGGAGCTTTGATGTGGAGGCTGAAGTATGAGAAGGAGCGCTATCCTGCTGGAGAATTGTCCCTCTCCTGTGGTTTGTAATGTAATGGGCAGCACAAATGTCTTGATACCTCAGGCTGTTGATGTTGATCATCCACTCTGCAGATCTCTCGCACGCCCCCATACTGAATGTAGCCCCAAACCATGATTTCTCCTTCACCAAACTTGACTGATTTCTGTGAGAATCTTGGCTTCATGCTGGTTCCAGTAGGTCTTCTGCAGTATTGGTGATGATTGGAATGCAGATCAACAGATGATTCATGAAAACAATCCATCTTCTGCCACTTTTCCAAATGATTAACTAGAAGTCGAGTTATTATTTGATGCTCTTACAACTGGGATCCACCACAAGACTTTAGTAAGGTAGTGTACACTTGAACTGACTCTTCCACCAAACACTTTCTTAAATCGCTCTATATCTTTATAAAACATTGTGGATTTCTGAAGTGTGCCTCACACAGGTGAGTGGGCTTGACAAACCATCTATAGAAACACTCTTCTCTCCATATCACTGCACACTTTACTTAAACTCCATCTTACATGTTTACCTGTAAATGTACCACTAATCATGTTGCTCTACTTGTTTTCATCCACCACCTTGTTTTTAAACGAGTAGATTAATCCTAAATTGGTAATAATTCTTGCAGAGAAAAAGACAATATTGATTCAAGTAATTACACAGAAAAGTAGTGTTCACGTGAATGGTGCATAATCAGTCAGGAACACTATAGTGGAGGAACAGAAGAACAGGGAAAACCTCCCAATGTATTCAAAATGCATGATTTATACCTAAATGCATGTCTCTCTTAGGTTATTAAAGGAGTTTTCTGTAACATCTACTTGTTTAGCCTGCATTCATTCATACACTGCACTGAATTAAACACCCATTTAATCTCAATTGTAAATGAAGGAGAAACGCTGCGTCTCTGACCTCTCTGAGCCGGGTCTCCAGCTCCATGATGCGGCTCTTTCTGGTCTGCTCCTGCTGGCTCATCTTCTCCAGATGCTCCTCCAGTTTGGCGTTCTGCGCTTCTAGTTTACCCGCCTGCGACTCCAGATAAAACTTCTGCTGCCGAAGCTCTGAGATCATCTCCTCCTGAGCTTTCCTGACACACGCACACACACACACACACACAAACAAACAAACAAACAAACAAACAAGTGTTTAAAGAGCAGCTCATATGGGTTTAAAAACGCATCTTATTTGCAGTTTGTGATGTATCTATCCTTCAATGTAAACAGCCTGTAAAGTGGCTGCGTCTGAAATCGCATACTTCCCTACTATATAGTATGTGTTTGAGTAGTATGTCTGAATTCAAAGTATTGTAAAAACAGTACAGGTATGCGAGAAGCACCTGGATGATATACCTCTTCCAGCGAGATTCTTAAGTGCACATATGATGCACGCTATGATATCCCATGATGCAACGCAAGTGAATTCCTAAATAGGAGTGAAGCGACGCAACTGATGCAGGAAGGTCACATAATAATGACAAATGGCAAATGTAGAACGTCCCAATTGCATGCATACTACTCACATTCCTCCTATATAGAACATGTATACGACTGTGCAGTTAACTCAGATTCAAATGTTGTAGCTACCTAGAGTAGTAGGTGATTTCAGACGCAGCCATTGTCTCTCAAAAGAAAGAGTCGACTCTAAATTGCTCGTTAAAAGTCCCTATATTTTCGAATTTTTTACCTGCTACAGATCTACATAAACACAACTAAAGTAACTCATTTGCATAACCCTCCTCCCACAACATACAACAACTCTGAAATGTGTTTTTCATTTCAGACATGGAAAGACCAATCAAAATAGACTTGGCCAGCTGACCAATCAGAGCACGGCTTATGGAAGTGGGAGGGGCTTACAGACCTCAAGCACTGAACTGATTTAAACGAACCATTTCAGAATCATTATAAGTGATTCTAATAATAAATGCATACTCTGAGAAAATGATAATATATGATCTTAGATGCATTTAAACCTGTTTTAGGAGACAGTATTAGACACTTATATAATATCAGATGACCTACTCTTTAAAATACAACATTTGAAATGTGTAGCAGGGCGACAAGGTGTGTCAGTGGTTAACACTGTGGCCTCACAGCAAGAAGGTCGCTGGTTTGAGCCTCGGCTGGGTCAGTTGGTGTTTCTGTGTGGAGTTTGCATGTTCTCCCTGTGTTGGTGTGGGTTTCCTCCGGGTGCTCCGGTTTCCCCCACAGTCCAAACACATGCGCTATAGGGGAATTTATTAACTAAATTGGCCGTAGTGTATGAGTGTGTGTGTGAATGAGTGTGTATGGGTGTTTCCCTAGTACTGGGTTGCGGCTGGAAGGTCATCCGCTGTGTAAAGCACATGTTGGATAAGTTGGTGGTTCATTCCGCTGTGGCGACCCCAGATTAATAAAGAGACTAAAGGCTGATTTATACTTCTGCGTCAAGCCCACGCGTATGCTACGGCGCGGCCTACAGCCTGGTTTATACTTCTGCGTCAAGTGATCGGCGTGACCCACGGCGCAAGCCTCGCGCATAGTCGTGCATTTATACTTCTGCGCGCTGTTTCTGTTTCTCTGCAATACACTTCCGAAACGCTAGCTGGCAGTAAGTGTTTATGTTTCTCTGTGTCGAGTTTCTTCGCTGTTTTTTTTGTTTTTCCTGAACACTTCCTTAATGTACAAGTGGCTCAAACTCGCTCATTTTGAGGCGGGAACCGGCGGACGTGGAACAACTTTAATCATGAGGTAAACACAAAACAACAGTCTCCATCCGGAGCTCCTTCACGGGATTCCACACTTGTAAACACTCGCTGCATCGGGCACGCGGCTCTCACCTCCGCCCACACTCGTCAGCGCTACCAAGCCGACCAATCACAGAGCTTGCGCTACGCGTACGCGTTACATTTTTTGAGAGGTGCACGTCAATGATGCCGACGGCCACGGCGAGGGGCTATGCGTCCAAGCGTAGGCTGCGCCGTAGCATACGTGTGCGCTTGACGCAGAAGTATAAATCGGCCTTAAGTGTCCATGCGTAGGCTGCGCCTTAGCATACGCGTGCGCTTGACGCAGATGTATAAATCAGCCTTACGCATGGAAGCATAGCTCTCACCGTGGCCGTCGGCGTCGCTGATGCGCACCTCTCAAAAAATGTAACTACACGACGCAACGACGCGTAGCGCAAGCTCTGTGATTGGTCGGCTTGGTAGTGCTGACGAGTGTGGGCGGGATCGAAAGCCGCATGAGCCAGATGGAGCGAGTGTTTACAAGTGTGGAGTCCCGTGAAGGAGCTCCGGATGGAAAGTTTTGTTTTGTGTTTACCTCATGATTAAAGTTGCACGTCCGCTGGTTCCCTCCTCAAAATGAGCGAGTTTGAGCCACTTGTACATTAAGGAAGTGTTCAGAAAAAACAAAACACCAGCGAACAAACTCGACACAGAGGAACATAAACATCTACTGCCAGCTAGTGTGTCGGAAGTGTATTGCAGAGAAACAGAAACAGCGCGCAGAAGTATGAATTTACAGCTACGTGCGTTGCATGCGCCGTGGGTCACGCCGATCACTTGACGCAGAAGTATAAACCAGGCTTAAGCCGAAGGAAAATAAATGAATGAATGAAATGTGTAGCAAGCCAAAGTATAAGTTAATTCATTGACTCAGCTGAATTGAACCATATGAGCTTCTCTTTAACGCTGAATATCAGCACACATTTGAGTTGCATTACTTTTAGGATGTTGGAGAATCTGATGCTTTGATTTCTGCTAAATACAGCAAATTAGATTTTGCCTTTAATAAACTCATTTCTGAATCATCACTGAATCTCCTGGGCTTCTCAAATCTGCTGAATAGTTTTTGTGTGGCTAAATTATCAAATGTCAAATATTGCAATTCCTCTGTCAACCATTAAATGGAAAACACTCGATTTATGAAGTGAACCACGCAGCAGAGACGCTCAAATCAAACACAATCATTTTGTTGCCTGAAGATCAACAGTAACTCATATTTAAACATAATTTCTGTATTATTCCTCAGAGGTGCATTTACTCTAATATGATATAAAGCTTCATAACTAGGCTAAAATACTCTTAATTTTCTACACCAGGCAACAAAGTCACACAGCATTTCTCTGTAAACAGACACTAAAACACAACACATTTTTTCAGAGTTGTTTATATTGCACATGACAGAAGGCAATGATGATCTCAGTTAATATTAACTGTAGGATAAAACTAGTTAATTAGGTTTTTTTATTTTTTATTTTTGGTATTCTGGGTTTAAAATCTGCACTAGTTTGACATCGCAGGAAATGACGTAACACAGTACTAGGGTTGGGCCGATAGACGATGCCATTGTCCATCGCCGATGGCCGATAGACATCACGATGCTGAGCCGGCATCGCGATCCATCGCCCCGCCCCCGTCGCAAACGCGCTCGTGAAAAATACACACTCAGGCCCCGTTTACACTAATACAGCTTACTTTTAAAATGGCATTTTAGAACAAAAATGACCCACGTCCACACTGGTGTTTCATCTAGCATTATTGAACAGCCCTCCATCCACTGAAAACACACATCACGTGACCACACACACACACAGCCACACACACTGTCATGAGCTCGTCTGAGCTGCAGAGAACAGTGTACGTCGGACAGTTTATCAAGGATAATAGTGGATCGTGTCTCACTATAGTTGTTAAACGTGATATTTAATTAATCTTGTCTCTATTCAGGGCTTAATTTGTGCCGGAACACGCCGGATCCGGCACCTCATTTTACTGATCTCCCTCCTCAACCGCCCTCCTCCCCTGTCCACTGTTCATTTTCACTTTGTTCCGTGACTCTCCAACCTTCTTCACTTTCGTCTGCGACACCTCAGCGCCGCTCACTTTTGTCCGCGAGCAACCCCCGCGCCGCTCACTTTCATCCGCGCCCCCCTTTCGCCATCCACCGCACCAAACAAATGACTGACACGGATCACTCTGCCTACTCATGCCAGAGTCCCGCGGAAAAAGTGATTGACAGGTGGTGATTTGTGTGTAACTTATCTTTATTTATTTATGATTTGGTTATGGGTAAAACAAAGACCAGGTAGTTGAAACGGTAGGCTACAAATAATTCATTCGTTATGAATTATTTAATTATTCATGAATAATTTATTCACGTCATGAAGACGATTCCATCGCGATGTTTCACATTAGACATCGTAGGATGCTAAATTGGTGAACATCGCCCAACCCTACACAGTACAGCCCTTTTTCGTAATGTCTTATAAATATTCATTAAACTGCATGTTCTTACCCTATCAGAAGAGGCTTTGCTTAATTATTCATGACAGCATGCATTGCTTTCTTAACAGAGGCTTTAATCTGAGACTTTATAAAGCGAGGGAGAGCTGTGCAGTCAGGACACACATGTGGATCAGAAGTGAATGTTTATTTATGCTTTAATTATCTATGAGTTGTTTCTTCATGCCTTATAAACCCCGAGTCATCCAAACACACTTCAATCACTAGTAGGTTTAACTGGACTTTACCGTTCCCTGATGGAGCTCATCAAATGTCATGTAAACAGCAAAATAAAGAGTTTATTCAATGCAGATGGTGTGCATGTATTTGTCCATTAATAATAAGTAGTCTGGGAGATTATGCATGTTTGTAAAACACTGAGAGCTCACATAAAGCATGCAGAATGTGCTTATTTTGACAGCTAAACTTTACCTCACAGGCCACTTTGGTATATGTTGAAAGTGTTAGATTAAAATAACTAGTGATGAAACTGAGCTGCTTTCATGACACTATTAAGTTTACAAAAATAATAAAAAAAAATAAAAAAAATAGATAGATAGATAGATAGATAGATAGATAGATAGATAGATAGATAGATAGATAGATAGATAGATAGATAGATAGATAGATAGATAGTATTGTGCATAATAGCCTAATATTAAAATAATGCCATTAATTGAATAGTGCCTGCATCCCATATCAATATGTGAAATAGCATTTTTCTTATTGTTTTCCTCTTAATATAACATATAATACCATACAAAATACATACAAATTCTTCAGTTTGGAAAATATACTGTTAAGCAAATTAGAAAAAATAATTAGGAAAACAGCAACAAACGAATAAAGATAATCCTACAGAGCACAACAGGGTAGAGGCGTTCATAGTTTAAGTGAAGAAATTAAATTCTCCCATATATCCACTTCCTTATGATCGCTTTTCAACATTTTTTCCTGTGAGACATTCTCAATCATGAATTCCCTTCATAATTTAAGTGTAGGGTATTGAATGTCTTTCCAAAACCTCAGTAGTATACGTGCTGTCGTAATTATACAGTTATAAGCAGGGTGCGAATTATACATTGACGGTCAGGGGGTCAACTTTTCCGATATTACTTTGTGTAACACATGCTTCAGTGAATTAAATTAAATGACATCTATTTTATTAATGCAACATATTTGATTTTTCAGTGTTTTGTGGGAGAGTTTGTGTATTCTGACCTACAATATGCTGTGATTAGCCGTTTTTGAGGTTACTGTAGGTCAAACTATACAAACAACGCATCTAATTTTGCTTTACATTTAGGCTATATGTAGAAATAAACACCTGTTTTACAAGAAAAGTGCTTTGTGCACCTTTACCATGTTTATCAGCTTAGAATAATTGAAGCGGTTATGCATTCACAATGGTATAATCCATTATATGGGTGGTCAAATGTATATATATTCATTCATTCATTTTCTTTTCAGCTTAGTCCCTTTATTAATCAGGGGTCGCCACAGCGGAATGAACCGCCAACTTATCCAGCATGTGTTTTACACAGCGGATGCCCTTCCAGCTGCAACCCATCACTGGGAAACAACCATACACTCTCATACACACACATACACTATGGCCAGTTTAGTCTATCCAACTTACTTATAGTGCATGTGTTTGGACTGTGGGGGAAACTGGAGCACCCGGAAGAAACCCACGCCAACACAGGGAGAACACACAAACTCCACACAAATGCCAGCTGACCCAGCTGAGGCTTGAACCAGCGACCTTCTTGCTGTGAGGCGATCGTGCTACCCAGGGGCGGACTGGGAACGCATTTTCTACCGGGCCAAAGTGACTGTCAGTCAGGCCACTTCCGACACGGAGTAGAAAGTGAAATGATGGGTGCGCGGGCCAAAGTGCCTGTCATTCAGGCCACTTCTGAGGTTGCACACACCTCCGCCTGTCTGTCGAGCCTCGCCTCATCTCTCTCTCTCTCTCTCTCTCTCTCTCTCTCTCTCTCTCTCTCTCTCTCTCTCTCTCTCTCTCTCTCTCTCTCTCCCGCTCTAGCGGGGAGGGTGTTGATTGCGGCAGGCCAGATTGACCGTCAGGCCACCGGGAAATGTCCCGGTGCTCCCAATGGCCAGTCCGCCCCTGGTGCTACCCACTGCGCCACCGTGTATATTTATATTATCTGTTATTTAATTAGTAATATTAGTATTTAAGGGGTTTTAAGTATTTATTTAGAGGACTGACCCACCATACATGTTGTTTTCAAGTCCTTCAAGGGAGATCGAGCATTAATCCCCCCCCTAAACGCCCCTGTAATTTGCACCCTGGTTATAAGAGAGAACTCATCATTCGTAGTATGTGGATCAGCTAATAAATATAAAAATAGGAAACTGTGTGTGAAATAAATAAATAAATAAATAAATAAATAAATAAATAAATAAAAGTAAATATACAAGGCAAATGTTTATATTCCATTGAAGCATGTACTGATAGAGTGTAAACCCAGAATGCTTAGAAAGTAACAGGTTAAATGTTTTTTATTTCCTTTTTTTCTAAATGCCACCCAAATGTGTCAGTGGGCTTTAGTGCTGCGCATGTATTAATTCTGCAGTGAGACGAACACACTGATTCTTCAGTCGTCTACAGCGATGAGGAGACTTTATTAAAGGTCACAGCCTCCGAGCCACAGGCCACTAATCTCACTTTAACATTTACATTTATTCATCAGACAGATGCTGCTATGTTGCAGTACAATAATGCTGTATGTTCACTCTTATGACCTGCTGCTAGCTTTGCGATACTACAATTGATATGACGGTATGATTGTATTAAAACCAAAAACACCAGACAGGTAACATTTCAGGTCATTAAAAAGCAGCCATGAACTACTTTCTAAAGCTATCAAAAACAACAATTTATAAAAGTATTTGACTATTTCCGTGCTGCTTAGAGCCACATCAGAATGCTCTGAGTGGGTGTGGCCAAATATACACTCAAGTAAATGCCCATTTTGATTGGCTGACAGTTTTGCATATTAACATGGCAGGCAGTGTAGTAGAAATGGGTGTCGGGTGTCGAGGCGGGGCTTATCTATACGATGACATCATAGAGTAGAACATTCCAGAAGCTGTGGTTTAGTCAGACTGCCTTCAATACAAGCTGATTTTGGAGGATGCACAATGTGTTGAGCTCTGAAACTTACAGGGTGTTTTAATAGTGCTATCAGCTCTTAAATGGCAAAAGATTGAAGGAAATTTGGTTTCTCGGTTCATGAGCCCTTTAAAATCCCATGTTAAGCAGCTGCTCATCTGAATATTGCAGAGCTGTTAGCTATAGATATTTACTACCAAGACACTTTTATATGTTTTCCTCAAAACTAAATGTAAATAAACAGCTTATTTTTCATAATCAGTGGCTTCCTAAAACCCGTTTAAATTGATGACAATTA
The DNA here is from genome assembly GCA_903798195.1 of Danio kyathit. Lineage (NCBI taxonomy): Eukaryota > Metazoa > Chordata > Actinopteri > Cypriniformes > Danionidae > Danio > Danio kyathit. Next base: position 1,713,424 of record LR812523.1, on the reverse strand, counting down.
AAGTGGATCAAGTCAAAGGTCATTACCTTCCTAATAAGAAAGAAAAACATTCAAAAATAATAAATACAGGGCTGTGCAGTGACAAACTCTCAGATTTCTGGAGGATTCTGATGATAATTAAACATATCTTGCAGAGTGCATTTTGTGCTGTTTTAGGCATGTTGTGATCAGCTGACTCAAAGATTTTCATATTGTTGACATTCAAGTATTATTATTATTATTATTATTATTGGTGCAGTAAGTGAATTTTGCCAAATTATGTTAATATTTGAAAGCACAAAAATACGCTCAGAACCCAACAATACTTCATCCATTTTTTATATTCACAGCGACCACGCCCCATACTGCTGATTGGCTGTCAGTCTAAAGTGTTTTCCAAATATTTAAAGCATGTCAAATATGTATTTTAAATGCTTAAATGCATCTTTAAAGAATTAGCCACCTTAAAATGATCTTTATTTTTGTAATGTAATGTGTATTTATATAGCACATTTATTGTGTATTGCCATGGGGGTGGGGGTGGGGGGTCTCCCAACACCACCACCAGTGTGTAGCATCCACTTGGATGATGCGACGGCAGCCACCAGTGCTTTACCACACACCAGCTATAGGAGACAGTGATAGAGCCAATTCAGTGTTTGGGGATGATTGAGAGGCCATATTGGGCAGATGGAGGGAATTTGGCCAGGATATCCGGGGTAACACCCCTATTCTTTACCAGAAGGGCCATGGGATTTTTAATAACCACCTGGGTTTAACGTCTCATCAGAAAGACGGCGCTCACTGATAGTATAGTATAAGCCACAGCCATATCACCCTGCAGCTCAAGACCGGTTACTCACTGAAGCTAAGCAGGGCTGAGCCTGGTCAGTACCTGGATGGGAGACCACATGGGAAAACTAGGTTGCTGTTGGAAGTGGTGTTAAAGAGGCCAGCAGGGGGCGCTCAACCTGTGGTCTGTGTGAGTCCTAATGCCCCAGTATAGTGAAGGGGACACTACACTGTCAGTGAGTGCCGTCTTTCAGATGAAATGTTAAACCGAGGTCCTGACTCTCTGTGGTCATTAAAAATCCCATGGCACTTCTCGTAAAGAGTAGGGGTGTAACCCCGGTGTCCTGGCCAAAGTCCCTCAATCGGCCCTTACCCATCATGGCCTCCTAATCATCCCCATTCACCGAATTGGCTCTATCACTGTCTCTTCACTCCACCTATAGCTGGTGTGTGGTGAAGCACTGGCGCCGTTGTCCTGTGGCTGCCGTCGCATCATCCAAGTGGATGCTACACACTGGTGATGGTGTGGAGAGACCCCCCTCATGATTGTGAAGCGCTTTGGGTGTATGGCCATACACAATAAATGCGCTATATAAATACACATTACATTACATTATAGTGTCACCTTCCCTATACTGGGGCATTAGATCTCAAACAGACCGCAGGCTGAGCGCCCCCTGCTGGCCTCACTAACACCACTTCTAACAGCAACCTAGTTTTCCCATGTGGTCTCCCATCCAGGTACTGACCAGGCTCAGCCCTGCTTAACTTCAGTGAGTAACCGGTCTTGGGCTGCAGGGTGATATGGCTGTGGCTTTTTACATTTTTACAAATAATCTCTACTAAACTTATTAGTTCAGGGTTTCATCAAGTCAAATTTAAGACCCTTTAAGGCCATTATGAATGAAATTTCACACTTCAGACAAAATACAGGGCTAAAAACTAAGGATTTTTTTGTAAAAAGAAAATCAAATGTAGTCATTTCATAGCCATATATTTTCAATAATGTGTTAAAACAAGCAAAGTCTAGTTGTATACATACCATTTTACCATGTCAGTGTTGTCACCATAATAGATGACCTTTCAAACAAATGCTATTGTAAAGATACCCGATTGGATAGATTCATATAGGAACATTAGGAGCTGTTTAAAATGACTTAAAGGGTCACGAAACACCAAAACACATGTGTTGAGCTGTGGACAGTCATATATGTGTCCCACACTGCTATAAACACTATTAGGACACATATATCCCACTAAAAAGTGAAAATTGGTTGTTTTTGCGTTATTTTGAGCAAATTCGTTCTTCCGGTTTGAAACAAATTTTTGAAGCTGCGTCACGGCCATGAGATACATGCGTGTAAATCCAGCCTGGAGAGTGGCTGACTGTTTTTTCGAGAACATTGTGACGTATCTGAGTGTGCGCCATTAATTCATGACAAAGACGTGCTTCAAACCAATCAGCGCGCTCTATTGTGTATGCGGTGCAACTTCATTAATATGCATGAACTAGATGGAAAGTAGGACTCCTTTTACCTGTTACAGACAGTGTTCAGACGGCAGCGAGGCACCTCGTTGTGCTACTTACCAGCCTTAATTCAAACGAGAGGAAGAATAAGCATTATTTGGAGACATGGTTCGTCGGTGTTGCGTTTCTAAATGTGCCGCAACTAAATTTTTGTTTCCATTTCCACGAGATGACAGTAAAGCTCGCGTGTGGACCCAAGCAGTTGGAATACAGTGGTGTATTACTACGCGACAAAAATATGTTTGTAAAGATCATTTTTTACCCGAGAGCTTTTCCAATCTGGAAATGGTGAAGTCTGGATTTGCCACTCGTCTCAGCTTAAAAAAAAAGACGCGGTTCCTGTTGATTTTCATGCCTCTACACTTTCGGTAAGTGTGCTCTTTCCGTTTTTGAAGACATTACTTAGTGAAATGACTGGCGTTACTAAGTAGTTTACAGTAATACAACAATATTATAGACTGTAAATGCTGTTCGGTGTCTTTTTAACGTTTGTACAATAGTTACATCCGCCATCTGAATCTGAAACGCGATGTGAGGTGGCGTGCCAGACAGATGTTTTCACAACAGATGTAGCATGCCAAACGGATGCTGTTTCGCCCATCAAACATACTAGCACACAATACAGTATATTTAAGACCTCAAATGTAGTTTTTGAAATGTAATACATTAAGACTTTTTAAGACACCCTGTTAGTTGTGTGCATCACAGCAAATTAATTTAGCAATCAAAATAAAGAGCAGATTGAGTTCTTACATGTTCTTCTGTGTGTAAATGCTGCTGTTGGCCGCCAGTTTATTGGCCTCGGAGAGTTCAGCGATGCGCTGCTCCAGACTCTTCATCTTATTGTCCATGGCCTTGATGGTCTGTTGAATGAAACACACACACACTAAATTTAGCATTAAGACACACATGTACACACTAATGTGAGCTGACTATTGACTATTAATCACTCAAACTTAAAGACAGTGCTCCCCAAATTCCATCAAAACATTTTCTGTCACACACGAGGAAACAAAACATTGGACCATGTATACACAAACATGGCTGAAGCCTACGCTGTGACCCCCCTCCCCCACCTGGGTCAATCAGATCATCTTTCTTTGTTCCTCAGCCCCAAATACTCACCCCTCATCAACCGTGTGAAGCCATCAGTGAGGACCATCAAAGTGTGGCCAGCGGGGGTAGACTTCACACTCCAGGACAGGTTTCAACACACTGACTGGAGTATGTTTGCTTCCCAGGCCACATGTGGCTCTCGCACAGACATTGACAGCTACACTTCCTCTGTTCTGGAATACATCAACACCACCATTGACAGTGTCACAACCCAGAAACAGATCACCACATACCCAAATCAAAAGCCATGGATGAACAAGGAGGTGCGCCTCCTGCTGAAGGCACGCAACACTGCCTTCAGATCAGGGGATGCACAGGCCTACAGCACTTCCAGGGCTAATTTGAAGAGGGGCATCAAAAAGGCCAAGTACTGTTACAAGCTAAAGCTAGAGGAGCACTTTTCCAACTCTGATCCTCGGCGCATGTGGCAGGGCATCCAGGCCATCAGCAACTACAAACCCAGCCATTCCACACCCACAGCCACAAATGTCTCCTTCCTGAACGAGCTTAATGACTTTATGCCCGCTTTGAAAGAGACAATAAAGAACCCTACAACCCGGATCACTTCCTCAACCGACCACTCACCCATCACACTCACCTCCTCAGAAGTCCACACCGCACTGAGTCGGATCAATGTGCGTAAGGCTGCTGGACCAGACGGTATTCCTGGGCGCGTCCTCAAAGCATGTGCAGAACAGCTCGCTGGGGTATTCACAGACATTTTCAACCTGTCCCTTAACCTAGCAGCTGTGCCTACATGCTTTAAAACCACCTCTATTGTGCCAGTGCCGAAACACTCCAGCCCAACATGCCTAAATGACTACCGCCCTGTAGCACTCACACCCATCATCATGAAGTGCTTCGAGCGGTTGGTCCTGGCACATCTGAAAGACTCTCTGCCATCCACACTGGACCCACATCAGTTTGCCTACCGTGGCAACAGGAGCACAGAAGATGCAGTCTCCATAGCACTGCACTCTGTACTCACACACCTGGACACTAAAAACACTTATGCACGAATGCTGTTTGTTGACTTCAGCTCAGCATTCAACACTGTCATACCCTCTAAGTTAATGATCAAACTTCGAGACCTGGATATCGACACGTCTCTCTGCAACTGGGTTATGGACTTTCTGACTAACAGACCTCAGAATGTTAGATCAGGCCACATCTGCTCCTCCACCGTCACACTCAACACTGGTGTACCACAGGGCTGTGTGCTGAGCCCCTTCCTCTACTCCCTTTTTACCATCGACTGTAGGCCTGTGAACAGTTCTAACACCATCATCAAATTTGCAGATGACACCACAGTGATTGGTCTAATCAGCGACAATGATGAGACTGCCTACAGGGAGGAGATACAGCATCTGGCCACTTGGTGCACTGACAATAATCTGCTCCTTAACACCGACAAGACCAAGGAGCTCATTGTGGGCTTCAGGAAGGGACGAACAGGCTCACATGATCCCATCCACATCAATGGGATGGCCGTCGAGCCTGTCTCATCCTTCAAGTTCCTGGGGACCCACATCTCAAAGGACCTTTCCTGGACCACCAACACCTCCAGCCTGGTCAAGAAGGCTCACCAGCGCCTATTTTTCTTAAGGCAACTTAAGAAGAACCAGCTGTCATCAGCCGTCTTGGTGAACTTCTACCGCTGCACAATAGAGAGCATCCTGACGAACTGTGTCACAGTCTGGTATGGAAGCTGCTCTGTTGCGGAGCGTAAGGCACTGCAGCGGGTGGTGAAAACTGCCCAACGCATCACAGGGACCACACTGCCAGCCATAGAGGACATCCAGAGGAAACACTGTCTGCGCCGAGCACGCAGTATTCTTAAAGATTCCTCTCACCCTGCTCACAGACTGTTTTCTCTCCTGCCTTCTGGCAGGCGCTTCAGGCTCCCCGGACAAATACCAGCAGACTAAGGAACAGCTTTTTTCCCAGAGCTGTCTCCCTTTTGAACTCTGCCACCCACTGACTCTTTGCCCCCCTGATACACCCCCACTCTCATAACTCGGACTCCTCATAATCACTGCACTATTTAACATTTGCACATTTAAAAATTGCACATATTCATTGCACTGATTCATTTATTTGAACTGTACATACCCATGTACATTTGTAATTATGTACACACACACTGTACATATACATTTGTAATTATGTTTATATATCTGCATACTTCTGATTATTAATAGCAATCTATACATCTATCTATCTATCTATTGTAAATCTCTGTTCATAGCTAATACAACCTGTATATAATGTTCATAGCACATCCATTTGTAAATATCACCATAGTTTTTCTATAACTGCACTTTATAACTTATACCTGTATCCTGCACTTGCTGCTATTGCACTCCTGGTTAGACCTAAACTGCATTTCGTTTCCTTGTACTTGTACATGTGTAATGACAATAAAGTTGAATCTAATCTAATCTAATCTATTGAAGTTGGCAGAAGATGCATTACAATGTGATGTTCACAGCATTTCCTATTGTAGTTTTAGTTTTATCTAGCTTTGAACTGTGAGAGTGTGTCTGAGCCTCGGACATTATCAGGAAGGCTATTCCAGTGTTTAGGAGCCATAAATGAGAAGGCTCGACCTCCTTTAGTGGACTTTGCTATTCTAGGTACTACTAGAAGCCCTGAGTGTAGTTCAAAGAGCGGGTTGGGTTGTAGCGAGACAGGAGGTTGGTTAGATAAACAGGAGCTAGATTATTTAAAGCTTTATAGGTAAGAAGCAATATTTTATAATCAACACGGAACTTAACAGGCAGCCAGTGTAAGGAGGATAAAATTGGGGTGATATGATCATATTTCCTAGATCTGGTAAGAACTCTGGCAGCTGCATTTTGCACTAGCTGGAGTTTGTTAATAGAGGATGCTGGGCAGCCAGCAAACAGAGCATTACAGTAATCCAGCCTAGAGGTCATAAAAGCATGAACTAGCTTTTCAGCAGTGAAAATCAAACCACACTGAACTAAACTTCAACTCTGAAAACTGGATAATAAATATTAATTGAATAAAAACTGTAATCCATTAAAAGATGATTTTACCTAAAACCACCATGCAGTTCATTGTAGACAGGCAATACTCATATTAAGTGCTAAGTTTAAGAAATTATTAGAAATCATCCAGAATACATACTGTTTGTAACTATCAGAACACAGCCCAAGTGTGTTTTAATAAAAACTAACTCAGAGATTAAATAAAATCTGTATAATTTCATGCTAAGCTTTATTTAATGCACAGTTTCTATTCGCTCTGTGCTAAGGTTTTTTGCGTATGTAGATGTTGAAAGTGCATGCTAATAAACAGGTCTGCAGATTCACACAGTGAGCATGTGAGTCTGCCATCAGCCAAAAGATAGAGGACACTAATCTAGTTAGCTAAAGTCTAGCAGGTTAACAGGATCAAGGGCTAAATAGCTGGAAAATTTGGAGAGCGAGTCTCACAAAAACAATTAAGCTGCCATTTCATCCTAGAATGTAAGGAAATGTATGATAATAAAACCTGCACAAACTGAAAATCACTGTAATGTAGTGTTGTATAATTAAGCGGTTTGTGTGATTCTAGAATTGCAGATACATTTTGTATCCTCAAGATAAATGAAACTGTTATGAATAATAACAGAATTATGTCAGGTTATTTCCACAAATTATGTTTGTATGTGTATTCAGGAGCACTTTGTACTGAAAATATTAAAGACTCCCAGTGTTTTTGACCGGCTAAGCCTCCTGAATCATACATTCAGCTTCAATTAGCATCAAATAATTAAGTCTAATCAAAATCTTTAGTTTGTTTACTCTACTAAACTATATAAGCATGACACATTTGCATGAAACATCTATTTTCTGTATTATTTGTAATTTCAGTGACAAAAAAACAACACATTTAGTGTGCGACAAGTTCTGGTCAACTCTGTTACATTGGTTATAAAAAGGCAGAACAATCTGTAAAGCGCTGATAGAAAAAGCAAGTGACTTGCTGCAAGTGATGTCACTTCCTGTGGTGGGAAACTCTGGAAGACATTGAGGCGTGTCTGTAACTGTTGCTGCGTCCCAATCCGCATACTATCCGTCCTAAATAGTATGTGAAAATAGAATTAGTATGTCCCATATTGTAGTATGTTGAAAAGAGTATGCCAAAAACTCCCGGATGGTTTACTATTTCCGGTCAAAATGTTAAGTGTAGAAGCGTCCATACTCTAACTGCTGATATTGCCCACAGTACATTGCGCGTTGGACGTGAATTCGATTAGAACTACAAAACGCGGGTGAAAAGTGTAAACAAACTACAAACATGATGGACGCGCGAGACCAACCGTCAAGCAGAGAGAGGCTTCGGTAAAGATGTTTGTATGACTGTTAATTATTATCTAGCCCACTGGAGAATATTTAAATGGTGTTGTCTGTGTTATATTTCATCTGCAACAACAATACTGAACTTATATAAAGACGTGTTTGGACATTACCGTCTGAATGCAGAATTATCCAAACACCTGAGGAGATTTCTCTGCATGATAGACTCGTGAATGGGAGATTATCCTGCTGCTGCTTCTCCAATAAGGTAGGAAATTAAATACGACAGAAATGTGGATGATTGACAGGGCTCTTAACTAAGCAACACAACGATCTGTATAACGAGGAAGTAGTATGTCCCAAAGCTTGCATACTTTTCTGTTACACACTCAAAAGTATATATTTTTCCTCCACAAAAAAGTACATACTTTTAGGTCGTAGTATAAGTATGCGAATTGGGACGCAGCATGAGTCTCATTTCAGAGGCTGCAACCTCCAAAGGATGCAGACTTCAAAGGTGAGTCCTTCAAAGTCCACACAGACTGAACCGAGCGTTCTGAAATGAGATGATCTAGCCTACAGAGGACGGATCTCGTCACCAGGCAACCGTAACAGCTGCTGTTAATAAGCGCTGATAAAACGTGTAATGACTTTTTTTCAAAGTGATTTTAAAACTTATTGTAAGCGATCTGAAGGTAAAGCGAGGTTTACAGAAGCTGGAAATATATTTCCTTTGATCCACACATGTACACATAAACATGTAAACTGTCAATAAAATCACTCTTTAGTAAGACATGTCACACTCTTTTTGTTTTTTAACGTGTGTTTAGATATCCGTGTTTAGCAATGAATCTTGGGACGTTCGAGGTTGCGAAGGATCCACCGGTTGTGTCCTTCATTACCTGGGAAAGAAGGACGCATTTTGAGGCTGTGCCTTTGAATTTTTTTTTAAACGATGGCGCAGCGCACTTCGAATGCATCCTTTGAAGGATGCAGCCTCTGAAATGAGACACAGCTATTATCTCATTCATTTGTGCAGTGCAGGTATTCACAAGTCAATGGCAGATCATTTAAAATACATAACGAAACGCAAAACACGAATATCTATTTCTCGGAACAGGATTCGGCTCAGATTAAAGAGCCCCTATTATGGGTTTTTGAAAATGACCTTTTATGTAGTGTGTAACACAGCTCTAAGTGAAGTGAAATATCCAGCTAAGGCTTAAATCTGAAAGTGGACACTTTTTAAAACAAGAGTCGACTCATAGTGGTTTAAATGAATCGTCTTGATAACGAGTCTTTAGCCGTTTTGGCGTGACGTGGATACGAAACATAATGGTTGCGCGCGCAAATTTAAACCTGCGGCCCCGCCCACTAACACAGCAGCAAAGACAAACAGATCCTGAAGTCATGATGAAGACGCTGTGCGCTCCTGGATATTATTGGAAGTGTGAGGGAAAGCAGTGCTTCAGCAATCTGCACGCTTACAATGGGCGATCTATCAGTACACAGCTCATGGATTAGTTTCTTCCTCCATCTTGTAATGGACAGACAATACACCAGGGGTGCGGGCAAAATAAGGACAGTTTAATAGGCACACAGTCAAACAAAGGCAGGCTGCTGCACGCTGGGCTTCGGGCTAGTGCGCTGCGCTGGAAAGGCTTATGAAGGCTCAGGGTGAGCGTGATGGGAGCCCGCAGAGATAGCTTGTCAGAGGACAGAGTAGGAGCGCCGGCTGGGGATGTGATCGCTGGGCAGAGTATAGGTAAGCCCTGAGAACATATAACACTTCACTCAAGAGGTGCCACAGCAATGATTGCAAATAGAAATGATCTACATGTTTTGTTACTTGTAAGCGCTTGTATCAGGTTAACTCTTTATATTCTCATATCGCGTCTAATGCCACGTTAAAAACGCGACGCGTGCTGCTTTGTTTACTGATTTAAATGCATCTGTGAGCTCGTTCCACTGCCGTTTGTCGTTGATATGGCCAGCGTTAGCTGATCCTACACACGTGCAGCAGTCAAGCTTCAGAATAGTTCAGCTTTTGCTGCTGTGTGCATTAATACTGAATGTGTGTCATAGTTAAGAATAGAGCAATATGCTGGTGTTTAACTGCACTGCTTTCGGCTCTGAGGTGTCTGAATAACACTGTTGAGAACCGGGTACTGTTTACTGTGGTGTTAGTAAGTTTACTATGAAGCGTGTTTCAGGCGTTCACTGCGATCGGATCCTATACCAATGTTGGAGACCTGAGGGCTTGATAAACCGCGCTGGGCATTTTACTGTTTCGCGCTGAACGCTGTCGACCAATCGCAACAGGCTGTCATCGGTCCAATCAGCGCAGATTAGCTTCGCGCTAAGGAGGGGTTTGGGAACAAATGAATCGCTGAACGAATCATATGGGAGTCGCTGGGATAATTAGGTAAAAATAAATTCATATTATAAGACCATGAAAGTGTTTTTTGACCTTGAATGCAGATCAGCCTGTTGTTGGAGACCCATAAAACCAAAATATGGCCCTTTTTAATGTGTAATAGTGGCTCTTTAAGCACTGACGCAAACAGTTAATTTGCCGAACTTAGCATACAGGGCTCGAAATTGTGACCGTTTTGGTTGCATATGCGCCCGAAATTTTATCTATGCGACCTCAAAATATATTTGGGAGCATTTGTGCGAGTGCATAAAATTGATGTTGTGCGACCAGTTTTCACAGCAAAATGTTCACCACATGCGCGAAATTAGGAGGCATTCACGCATTAAGCATCTTTGCACCTAAACACACCAAACGCAGCGCTCAGGAATGGTTTAAAACAGTTGACATGTCAACTTGCTGTAAACAAATCCCGCAATGCTTGCCCCGCCTTCAAGCTCTTCTTATTGGCCCACGGCGCTAGAACAGAACGCGAATGGATTGGTTAATATCAGTTGTCAATCACTCAGTTCAGATGACAGGGAGCTACAGCCGCGAAAATGTAAAGGTCTGGATACGAGAGAATGAAAACAACACTGACAGATTTAGTTTTAGAAACCACCTAAAGTTACTAATAATGGCACATCTGATTAGTGATCATGTGCTGAATGTCAATCCAGCATTTACACTTTTCCAAGAGTGGATAAAAGACTTCCAGTGGTTAAAGTCCGCTATGAATTCACCGTAAAGCCGGTGGGAGTTTTCAGGTAACAGTGTTTGCCACTGAATCTACACATTAAGCACGAGATGTTCTAACGTTATTTAACCTTCACGATGCTTTCAGTCGTGCGACTGACACCGCGTTCACCATCGCTAAAGAGCATGCATTCACTGAAATTAAATAATATTGCAGCTCATGAAAAGACTGTTATTGCTATGAAGATGACATATGCAAATAATAAGTTATACGTCAATATCATCTGTGCAATATCAGACAGCACCGTGAGAACAGCACAGTTATTATTGTTAAATCAGTTCATCTCATTCACATCAAGCAGTGTGTGCAGGGCAGAGCGCATGCAGATTTTTGTTTATTTGATAGTGGTGATTAGAGTGTTAATATATAATAGAATCTGTTCATATAAAACGTGTCGTAACGGTGCTCATAACTTTTGGTGGGTGCGACTAAATTTTGTCTGGTGTGCCTAAATTTTTGAAGTTAGGAGCACCGGTGCTACCAAGAAAAAGGGTTAATTTCGAGCCCTGGCATACACAACTTATTCGCCATCTGTAAAAGGTTTCCTTTGCCTTGAGGTAAGCAAAGCAAGGCTTGCAGCATTCAAACTAACAGACGCCCCTGTCAAAACTCCCATCCTGCCTCCTGCTCTATTTTTGTGCGGTTTGCAGTTTATGTTAGAGCTCCTCACGCGCCTTCTTTCGGCTTTCGCTCAGCTCCGTAAAAGCTGCATAGTGGGTTTCAAAATGTTTCTTAACAGCTCTTTTTACAAGAGCAAATGCGATTTTAGAGCTTTCAATAAAAGCAAATGTTTCTGCCCACTCATTTTGAAACTTTCGATGTTCCTCAAATTGTTTTTCTTTTTGCCATCATCACCACTCATGAATGTTGTTTGTATTTACGTGCGCATTATTACCACAGAATCCGAAGTTTACTCACAGCGTACCATTGTTCGAAACATCACGTTTTATAGTGAACTGAGTAAACAATACAATAAAAAGGCAATTATATTTTCAAAAGGAAACCGATTTCTAGTGATGTTTACAAGTGTTAAACTGTTTAATATTATTGAAGGGAGACAGCTGGAGAACCATGTATTTTTGATCAAAGAGCCACATGTGGGTTCCCGATCACTGGGTTAGTGGGTTTGTGTTTAATTAAAGAACTAATAAACAGCTCAGAACGATGTGTTGTGTGTAATAAGCAGGATAAAGTACATCCAGGATGGTTGTTTTCTCAGAATAAAGCCTTCAGCTGCGCTTCACTTCGGGCTGCTGATAAACCTGTCAGGTTTAATTCTGCGATAAAAACCTCCTAGATGTACTTTATCCCTGACGTATAGTATGAGCAGTGTGAAACAGATTCTGTTTATCCGGGGTTTAGGATGACCCAGGGTCAACACTTTGGAGTGTGAAAAGCCCTGTTGACTTGTAAAGTGTGAGGTGTGTGAGTTTGATGAAGACTTACGGCTTTCTGCTCACTGATGAGTTTGCATTTCTCTCGCGCCTCCTCCTCCTGTTGAGCTCGCTTCTGCTCCAGACTGTCTTTATCAGCCATATCTGCCTTCATCTGAGCCTCCAGAACCTGCAGCACGCGCACACACACACACAGACAGACAGACAGACAGACAGACAAAAAATCAGACAAACACACACAAAAAAGTCACAGACACACACAGGCACACAAAATATTTAATTTAACACATCCTTATCGAAATAAAAAAAATGTTACCTTAAAAAAAGTATAATATAATTAGAAAGTGTTTTGATGCAAAATGACCACTCTTCTGTTTACCATTAATTATATTATAAAAAATATATATTTTGTAATTCTCTCTCTCTCTCTCTATATATATATAAAGTATCTATCATAAATAAAATCAAGTACAGCAAATCTGTAAACAAATTCAGTAAAGTTTCTTTTAAATAAATAGTTCTGCAACAAACTTTTATTCACTTCAAATAATTTAGAGAAAATTCAAATCAATAAGACCAAAATGAAAAAATTAAAATGCAAAATAATAACTCTTCTGTTTAGATAAAATATATGACCATTATTTTCTCTCTCTATATAAAACAGCCGTATTAAAGCATGAAATTAAGTATAAAAATGTGTCTATTTCAGTAAAGTGTGTTTGAAATAAATAGTTCTGCTACAGTATATAAATATTTATGTTAAACACAAGAATACATGTTTGTTAACCTTAAAAAGGAGTTAAGTTCACTGAGATTTTTAATTGAACAAATAAAAATAAAAAACTCAATCAAAATCATTCACGCAAAAATAGCAAATAAACAAACTAAAATAAATACAAATAAAATAAGTAACAATTTTAAATAAAACAAAAAAATACTATAAATATACATATAAAAATGACTAAATATATAAAACATCTGTCATAAACGTTTAAGCATTAAATGAAGTAAAAATCAAGAGTGCAACCCGTTTCAGTAAAAGTTTCTTTAAAATAAATAGCTCTGCAGCAGCAAATTCATATTTCTGTTAAGCACAAGAATAAATGTTTGTTGACCTTAAAAATAAAAGTAGTTCATTGACATTTTTAATTGAATAAATCTCATTCAGCAAAAAAACGATCAACATCACTCATGCAAAAACAGCAAATAGTAAAATATATAAATTAAAATGCAAAGAAATCTAATTAAAATAAACAAAAAAATAAATGTATATAAAATGTAACTATAAATATACATGTAAACATCTATATTATATTCAGATGTATATACATTTCATTCTAAAATAAATAAAAAAATTATCACTTATGCAAAGAGCAAATATCTAAATAAATAACAAATTAAAATGCAAAAAAATGTAAATTAAACAATTTAAATAAAAGTATTAATATAAATAAAATATAACTATAAATATACACATATAAACATGTATATTTTAATATGCATATACATTTAATTATAAAATAAATACAAAAACAATTAAAATCACTTATGCAAAACAGCAAAAAGCTAAATAAATACCAAATTAAAATGCAAAAAAACATTAAATAAAAATATTAATATTAATAAAAATATAACTATAAATATACATAGAAAAATGTATAATATATTAAATATATATACATTTCATTATAAAATAAAGTTTTAAAAACTCATGCAAAAACAGCAAAAAGCTACATAAATAACAAATTAAAATGCAAAAAAATGTAAATTAAACAATTTAAATAAAAGCATTAATATAAATAAAATATAACTAAAAATATACAGATATAAACATGTATATTTTAAAATGCATACACATTTAATTATAAAATAAATACAAAAACAATTAAAATCACTTATGCAAAAAAGCAAAAAGCTAAATAAATACCAAATTAAAATGCAAAAAACATTAAATAAAAATATTAATATTAATAAAAATATAACTATAAATATACATAGAAAAATGTATAATATATTAAATATATATACATTTTATTATAAAATCAAGTTTTAAAAACTCATGCAAAAACAGCAAAAAGCTACATAAATAACAAATTAAAATGCAAAAAAAGTCAATTAAACAATTTAAATAAAAGTATTAATATAATTAAAATATAACTATAAATATACACATAAACATGTACATTTTAAAATGCATATACATTTAATTATAAAATAAATACAAAAACAATTAAAATCACTTTTGCAAAACAAAAAAAGCTAAATAAATACCAAATTAAAATGCAAAAAACATTAAATAAAAATATTAATATTAATAAAAATATAACTATAAATATACATAGAAAAATGTATAATATATTAAATATATATACATTTCATTATAAAATCAAGTTTTAAAAACTCATGCAAAAACAGCAAAAAGCTACATAAATATCAAATTAAAATGCAAAAAAACATTAAATAAAAATATTAATATTAATAAAAATATAACTATAAATATATATAGAAAAATGTATAATATATATATATATACATTTCATTATAAAATAAAGTTTTAAAAACTCATGCAAAAACAGCAAAAGGCTACATAAATAACAAATTAAAATGCAAAACATTTTAAATTAAACAAAAAATTTAAATACAAATATTAAAATAAATGTAAAAGATATAACTATAAATATACATGTACATTTATATTGTATTAAAATTTAAATATGTTTAATAAAAAATATATGAATATATACAGCAATAATGCTTCAAAAGTGTCATCTAACAGACTGATTTACACATTATTCTGAACTCTACCTTGATTTTGTCCTCATAGAGTCGCTCTTTCTGGACTAGATGTGTTTCCATCCTCTGAGCTGTAGCCTGAGTCTCCCGTAAGTTTTCTTCCAGCTCCTAAACACACCATACAGACACACACACACACACACACAGTGCAGCATCAGTAAACAATCAGAACCATCAGCAATAAACCCAGTATAAATGCACTTGCTCTGAGAAGCTGAGAGCTGCTGGACGAGATGGCATGAAGTGGTGTGTGTGGCAGCAGATGGGACATGTGTGTGTGTGTGTTGTCATATGCTAATCTGCAGGAAACTGAGATGACAGTGCAAACACAGACTTAAGAGTGTGTGTGTGTTGTATGTCAGCTGGTTAAGGAGGCGTGTTAGTGGTTTAATCTTTGCTAGTCTGATCCGTCTCTCTCTCTCTCTCTCACCAGTATCTTCTCAGCCATCTGTTGTATCTGCTGGGATTTGGTCTGGATGTCGTCCTTCAGTTTATTCTCTCGCCGCTCCACCATCTCCAGACGCTTCACCTGGTTCTCCAGAGTCTTTCTGCCATCCTGCACATCGGAAAAATATTCAAGAGCTAAAATACAAGTATTTCCACAGGGTTCAAAGTTCAATCGAAGCACTTTTCAAGCACTTTCCAGCTGCATTTTCATTTTTCCCCTGCAATTTACAAATGTGGTAAACTACATTTTTACTTAAATTATTAGCCCCCGCCCCGTGTATTTCTCCCCCAATTTCTGTTTAATAGAGACACCTGTCTAGTCATGATAGTTTTAATAACTCATTTCTAATGACTGATTTCCTTTCTCATTGCCATGATGACAGCACATAATATTAGACTAGATATTCTTCAAGACACTAGTATTCAGCTTAAAGTGACATTTAAAGGCTTAACTAGGTTAATTAGGGTAAAGTTAGGGTAATTAGGCAAGTCATTGTATAACAGTGGTTTGTTGTGGAGACAATCCAAAACTAATATTGCTTAAAGGGGCTAATAATATTGACCTTAAAATGGATTTAAAACAATTAAGAACTGCTTTTATTCTAGCCAAAATAAAACAAATAAGAATCTGTTCAACATCATTTGGGAAATAATTGAACAAGAAAAAAAAAATCATAGGAGGGTGAATAATTTTGACTTCAACTGTATATATAGATATAGTTCTTTATCACATTACTGTATATCAGACGTTATTTGCAAAATAAAAATTATTAAAACGTGTGTTGTTTTCTCCAAGCTCTGCATTAAATTACTGGCATTTATTATTTTGAATGTCATTTACTCATATCTTACATTTATATTTATTTTAATCTCCATTAAATGGTAATCTTCATCTATTTTGCTTTCTCCAACTGTTTAAGCTAATGACAGACAGACAGACAACTTCCTTTCCTTTGGCAAAATGGGTCAAAAGAAGGACTTGACAGGCTCCGAAAAGTCAAAAATAGTGAGATATCTTGCAGAGGGATGCAGCACTCTTAAAATTGCCAAGCTTCTGAAGCGTGATCATCCAACAATCAAGCGTTTCATTCAAAATAGTCAACAGGGTCGCAAGAAGCTTGTGGAAAAACCAAGGCGCAAAATAAACTGCCCATGAACTGAGAAAAGTCAAGCGTGCAGCTGCCAAGATGCCACTTGCCACCAGTTTTGCCATATTTCAGAGCTGCAACATCACTGGAGTGCCCAAAAGCACAAGGTGTGCAATACTCAGAGACATGGCCAAGGTAAGAAAGGCTGAAAAACCCCCACCACTGAACAAGACACACAAGCTGAAACGTCAAGACTGGGCCAAGAAATATCTCAAGACTGATTTTTCTAAGGTTTTATGGACTGATGAAATGAGAGTGAGTCTTGATGGGCCCGTGGCTGGATCGGTAAAGGGCAGAGAGCTCCAGTCCGACTCAGACGCCAGCAAGGTGGAGGTGGAGTACTGGTTTGGGCTGGTATCATCAAAGATGAGCTTGTGGGGCCTTTTCGGGTTGAGGATGGAGTCAAGCTCAACTCCCAGTCCTACTGCCAGTTTCTGGAAGACACCTTCTTCAAGCAGTGGTACAGGAAGAAGTCTGCATCCTTCAAGAAAAACATGATTTTCATGCAGGACAATGCTCCATCACACGCGTACAAGTACTCCACAGCGTGGCTGGCAAGAAAGGTCTAAAAGAAGAAAAACTAATGACATGGCCTCCTTGTTCACCTGTTCTGAACCCCATAGAGAACCTGTGGTCCATCATCAAATGTGAGATTTACAAGGAGGGAAAACAGTACACCTCTCTGAACAGTGTCTGGGAGGCTGTGGTTGCTGCTGCACGCAATGTTGATGGTGAACAGATCAAAACACTGACAGAATCCATGGATGGCAGGCTTTTGAGTGTCCTTGCAAAGAAAGGTGGCTATATTGGTCACTGATTTGTTTTTGTTTTGTTTTTGAATGTCAGAAATGTATATTTGTGAATGTTGAGATGTTATATTGGTTTCACTGGTGAAAATAAATCATTGAAATGGGGATATATTTGTTTTTTGTTAAGTTGCCTAATAATTCTGCACAGTAATAGTCACCTGCACACACAGATATCCTCCTAAAATAGCTCAAACTAAAAACAAACTAAAAACTACTTCCACAAATATTCAGCTTTGATATTAATGAGTTTTTGGGTTCATTGAGAACATGGTTGTTGTTCAATAATAAAATTAATCCTCAAAAATACAACTTGCCTAATAATTCTGCACTCCCTGTAGTGTGAGTGAATTCCAGCATTGTTCACTATGGAGCCTTTTCACAAGACTGTTATGATGAGTTTAAAGGTCATCAGCATCTTAATTCCTTGAACGTTTTAAATATTTAGATTTTTAATAAACGTATGAACATTAATAAGTATTTAAGTATGTACTATATCATCTTTGCATCAAATTACAAAAAACTAATTCCTGCTTGTGTGAGGTGTGTGTAAGGCATCATCTAAGGGGCAGGACAGTAAATCTGACATGATTCTCTCTTCTGGCTGCCGTTATCAGTCTCACACTGTTGTTTTCCTCTTTCTGAAAGTCGTGATAACACCATCACACGTCATTATTTCAGCTAATAGGATTGTAAAATAATGATTTGTTGTTCTCTCCCATTCACTGCGCTCTGAGTTTACCAACTATGACCACTGAGAAACACGCAAATGTGAAAAGAACCCACAGTAAAGAGTGTGTGGTACCTCAGTCTCCCGCAGGCGTCTGCGCAGTGTGTCACTGGGGTCAGACTTATTGCGCAGACGCTCCAGCTCTCGCTCCAGACGCTCTTTAGCCTGACGGATGTTCTGCAGCAGCTCTGTGGCTTCAGTGCTGGCCTTCACCGCCTGCACACACACACACACACACACACACACACACACACACACACACACACACACACACACACACACACACACACACACACACACACACACACACACACACGCACACACACACACACACACACACACACACACACACACACACACACACACACACACACACTCAGTACATGTGCAATCATGCATTATACTGTACTAGGTATGGGACGATAACCGGTTTCAAGGTTACCGCGGTAAAGTCAAGGTTTTACAACTGCTAAAATGCTCTGTTATACCGCTCCTTTTAACATGCTGTTTATGACTATTTCATTTCTTTATTTAGGGCAACAGTATCTCCAGCAGAAAAGCTAAATCACCCCACATCAAGAGCTGGGCAGCCCACGGTTCAGCAAACGTCCAAGAAACAAATCCCTTATAAACCATCATCCAGCATGCTGTAGAGCTGAACAGGGCTTTACTGTATATCCACAGAACAGAAAGATCTCCAAAGACGCCTTCTCAAGACGGACTGTGTTTCTAAAACTAATGAAGACAGCAGACGTCAATGATTTAGTTTAATCATTCAGCCTGACATGTTTACTGCTCCAAAATGTTTCTTCAAATAAAGTATATTGTGTTCAATGGGGAAAAGAGTTGTTGTTTTTAACCCAGACATTTAAGAAGAGCATGTTTTAGAGTGTTGCGATGGCAGGTGTGTCTGTGCGTGTCTGTCTTTCTCTCCGTCTCTTTACATCTATAGGCCCCGCCCAGTCACGCAGACGACGTGCCCTGGGATTGGCTGGAGTGACCCAGGGCGTCTTTTAAAAAAAGAAAGAACTGGCGTGGGACGGGAGAGCGATTGTTGGTTGGCATTTTGTTTGAAGCTGTGGTATTTAATTCTTGTTGCTTAGTGTATCGTTGATTGTATTTTCGTTTTGTGTAACTCCTTTGTGGTTTATTCATCCGTGTTTCCCCCTCCTATTATTTAGTTTGGTTTGTTTGTTGATACTGTAAATATTGTATTGTACACGGTTAGAAGCAGTAGGGGTTGGACACCACCTTTTATTTTCTGTAAATATTTTCTCCTGTTTTTTTTATATCTAGTTAGGGAGGTAGGGGTAGTTTTTGTATTTTTATTTCTGTTATTTTTGTTAAGGTTAGTTAGTTTCATTTGGGTGTTTAGTTAGAGTGTACCTTTTTGTTTATTATTTTCCTGTGGTTCCACTCCGAGGTAATAGGCTTCACGTTTTTGGGTGATATAAAAAAAGAAAAAAAAAAACAAATAAAGAGACCCGACACCAAAAGGTTATTAAAGTGATTTTTATTTGTCTAGTGGTCTTTTATGTTGCGGCCTTGTCCCTAGACCAGGGTAGTAACATAAAGTGGGGGCTCGTCATTTGTTTTTGTTTATCAAAAACGCTTATCTTGAATCCTTCTTGTGGATGCGCAGTGGGTACATGCAAGTCATTTCAATTTATTCTTTGTTTGGCTGCTTTCTTTTTGGTGTGGGAAGGAGTAGTGGTCTTAGTATTTGTCAAGTGGTGTTTTATGTTGCGGCCTTGTCCCTAGACCAGGGTCGTAACATAAAGCAGTGTCCAAGGTTATCAAAGCATCAGAATGTTACAGCGGCCCATCCCTATACTGCACACACAACAGACACTCAATCTGAGACCCCTAGATCCTCTGAGGGTCAGAATTCTTCTCAAAGCGAAAGATTAAACTTTAGTGTTTTTAATCTCCTGTGTTTGCATGCGACAGGATTACAGAGGTCACGTGGTAATGCTAGTCTTTCTACCACAGTATAATCACTGTAACATATACTTGTGCCTCTTATTTCTATCAATTAAAATAAGCAGTGTTCGCTTTTGTTTATTTATCGTGACATCAGCATCTCATGGCTCATATTTTTATAAATAAGAGATATTTATACATGGACAACACCTACATCAAATATGATTTTTCACTCAGATACAAGATGCTCAGAGAGTACTTAGTATAATAGCTTTGTCTAGTGTAACAGTCGATATGTATTGCATTTTTTAATACCTTTTTCTAAAACTATTCTGTTTTTAATCACTTTTATTATTTGTTTTTATGTCTCTTTTATTCCAGTTTACATAAAGCACTTCGAATTGCCTTGCCTTTCTTATTGTTGTAATTGTGATTTAAAATACTACATATTACTGTAGGTCAATGCACTTCACTATATTCATACATCTATAGTATTTTGTTATATTTTCATATCTTGTTACTAACAATCTGGTGTATTATTATAATGAAAAAAAAACTGAGTAATAAAGCATGAATGCTATTCCTTATAACGTTATATTCATCAGAGGATACTAACAGAAGAAATAGTTGATTAACAAGTATAACACTCAATGCCCTAAGCAGAGTGAACGGCAGCACTTCTTGAATACATCTAACACCAGTAGATCACGCATAGCCTCTTTTAATTCTACTTTTGACAAGACCTGTATAAGGTGTCACACAGGCGAAGCAGACTTGTCTCACATGCTTTGGATGTGCCCTAAGCTAACTCCTTACTGGTCAACTATATTCGATACGTTGTCTACAGTGTGTGAAGTACAGCTTAAGCCATGTGCAGAGTTTGCATTGTTTGGCATTCCACCTGATGAACTGAGTCTGATTCAAAGACAGTAGGGATGCTCAAAATAACCGTTTAACCGTTAACCGAAAGGGTGCGTTTGTAACAGATTAATGGTATCAGCTAAACGATTAAAAATATTATTTGATATATTTTTAAAATGTGGCTGCATAAGGGACCGATCACCGAAAGCGCTTTTTGTGAGGCGCATATCTTGAATAGTTTTAAGCGCTGTGTATGCGTCCTGCGCGCCTCACGTTATGCCATTGCGCGCTGTGTTCCCAGTTAAAATAAAAGTCAACTGAGCCGAAAAAGCGTTTTACGTCAGTCGTCTGTTTCATTCTTCAATTATGTTATGCTGCTCTCTTATATGTGCTAAATATAGCTACAAGTCACAGCACCAGTATTTATTTAGTAGAGGTCATGTTGCGCGGCTCCGGGCAAATTTTAATTTGGAGGGAAAATGACCAAAATGTAACGTGATGATTGAAAATGACTGGCGGGAAAATAAATAATATATTTCAAATCTCTGTACATAACAGAAAAATAAACAATGATTATGCAAAAATAATAGTGCATTTTTATTATAGTGGCAGAACTCGTCAATTTGTATATTTGCATTCACTTTTAAAAATATATTTATGATCTGTTGTTTAGTCCTGTCTGTAATTCTGCTGCACTGTAGAAGCTCTGTCACCAAAACAAATTCCTCATATGTGTGAACACACCTGGCAATAAAGCTCTTTCTGATTCTGAAGTATAATTTTGGACAGGCCTTGTCAAAAGTCAGCGGGCACTTTCACTTATAAAAAATATAGCACTTAAATTACTTCATCTTTAACAATAAATTAAATTACACAGTGGATTTATATCAAAAGTTGATAATGATATAAAACATACTACACATTGATGGTAAAAAAATAAGCTTTTAAGTGATGGCTTTTATTTGTTTCAGTATTCAAATATTAAACATTGAATCCATCAAGTTAAATAAAAACGAATATGAAACACATAGCAGGATATAAAGCATATAAAGGACTATTATATTTAGCAAAATGCTGCTCTTTTTATCTTTGTATTTTTATCATTTTATTTCTGTTATTTTAATAATTTTTTTTCTATTCATAATTAACTATCGAGCTTTAGACACATTCCCGCTTGACATTTTAGAAAATATTTTGCGCAGCTGCCCAGTATTAAAGATAACCGAGAAAAAAAACACAGAGACATGTTACATGTCCCCAAATGTCCAACTTATTTAACTGAATCGTATAATGGCCTATAGCTGAAATGTTGCAAATTGCTCATTTTATTTTTATAAAACATTTGTCAAGACATATTGATTTTTTTTTTGAGTAAAAACAATACCGACATTTAACAATCCATATATATTTTATTTATTCATTCATTTGACTTGTTTATTGGTGCATTTATAGGCTATAATTTAAATCCAACACAATAATGAGCACCTCGGACAGTGCCACTCCGTAAAGCTTTCATGCAAAGTCCAAATAACTTAAGAAAGATTAGACTTTCTCCGGTGACCGCCGACACGCCGTAACCGTCTTTCAGGTTGTATAGCTGGCATTAAATTACAAAACAAGCATGCTGCAGTCTGGTTTTTGAAAAGTGCAATTATTTCCTCGTTGTTCAAGGAGTCTGCAAGTTTGTGTTTCATTGATATAGTGATCTTAAGCATTTCTTTATTCGATGAGCAGCAGGAAAAAAAAGGTTTTTCAGCAGTGCATGTACTCGTTGGTAAAGTTCTCAGAGCGAGTTTTGTGCTACCAGATACAGCACGGCATGCCATAAGCTCACGTTTAGTCAGGCGAAATAAACATCTCTGCCTATGATGTCAATCAAATTAATGAAGCTCAAGCCACGAGTAAAACAATAGGCTATTTTATTATTTTAAGATTCTAGATGACGGGTTAGTAATTATACACGGGTAACTATATTCAAGTCAATGAAATAATAACTTTGATAAATAAAATATGTTCGTAAGAATGCGGTGGGCCAGTGACTCCCTTCTCTGCCAGAGGCACTTTTTTTTAGGGGTTTTTAACCTTTATTGGATAGAACCGTGTAGAGAATTGACAGAAAATCGTGGGGAGCAAAAAGAGGGGAAGAATCGGCAAAGAACCTCAAGTCGGGAATAAAACTCAGGTTGCCTTGCTGCTGTATGTCAGCGCACTTAACCACTATGCTTTTGGCGCACTTAACCACTATGCTTTTGGTGCACTTAACCACTATGCTTTTGGCGCACTTAACCACTATGCTTTTGGTGCACTTAACCACTATGCTTTTGGCGCACTTAACCACTATGCTTTTGGCGCACTTAACCACTATGCTTTTGGTGCACTTAACCACTATGCTTTTGGCGCACTTAACCACTATGCTTTTGGCGCACTTAACCACTATGCTTTTGGTGCACTTAACCACTATGCTTTTGGTGCACTTAACCACTACGCTTTTGCCGCACTTAACCACTACGCTTTTGGCGCACTTAACCACTATGCTTTTGGCGCACTTAACCACTATGCTTTTGGTGCACTTAACCACTATGCTTTTGGCGCACTTAACCACTATGCTTTTGGCACACTTAACCACTATGCTTTGGCGCACTTAACCACTATGCTTTTGGCGCACTTAACCACTATGCTTTTGGCGCACTTAACCACTACGCTTTTGGTGCACTTAACCACTATGCTTTTGGTGCACTTAACCACTATGCTTTTGGCGCACTTAACCACTATGCTTTTGGTGCACTTAACCACTACGCTTTTGGTGCACTTAACCACTATGCTTTTGGCGCACTTAACCACTATGCTTTTGGTGCACTTAACCACTATGCTTTTGGTGCACTTAACCACTATGCTTTTGGTGCACTTAACCACTATGCTTTTGGTGCACTTAACCACTATGCTTTTGGTGCACTTAACCACTATGCTTTTGGTGCACTTAACCACTATGCTTTTGGTGCACTTAACCACTATGCTTTTGGCGCACTTAACCACTATGCTTTTGGTGCACTTAACCACTATGCTTTTGGCGCACTTAACCACTATGCTTTTGGTGCACTTAACCACTATGCTTTTGGCGCACTTAACCACTATGCTTTTGGCGCACTTAACCACTATGCTTTTGGCGCACTTAACCACTATGCTTTTGGCGCACTTAACCACTATGCTTTTGGTGCACTTAACCACTATGCTTTTGGCGCACTTAACCACTACGCTTTTGGTGCACTTAACCACTATGCTTTTGGCGCACTTAACCACTACGCTTTTGGTGCACTTAACCACTATGCTTTTGGCGCACTTAACCACTACGCTTTTGGCGCACTTAACCACTACGCTTTTGGTGCACTTAACCACTATGCTTTTGGCGCACTTAACCACTATGCTTTTGGCGCACTTAACCACTATGCTTTTGGCGCACTTAACCACTATGCTTTTGGCGCACTTAACCACTACGCTTTTGGTGCACTTAACCACTACGCTTTTGGTGCACTTAACCACTACGCTTTTGGTGCACTTAACCACTATGCTTTTGGCGCACTTAACCACTATGCTTTTGGCGCTGACACATTGGTGGCACTTTTGAATAGTTGACAATGCATTTACTTTAAATTAGCAGACATTCGGTACCTTTGAGAGTTTGTCCTGCAGCTCCTGGATCTTCATCTGCTGCTCAGCGTTTGTCTGAAACACACACACACACACACAAAACCCTCATGATGACAGTCTGATTTCACGCACCGTCACGATCACAGCAGACGAGTGTGTAATTAGAGGAAATTAAAATGTCAGGTAAAGTCAGCAGAACAGTGAGCGAAGTATAAAGATGACCACAGTGCAGCAAAATAAAGCAGCAAACTGCAAGAAACGATCACTTACAGTCAATTCATAACAGCTGAAAGATGCTTTTAGACTCAACGTGGAGCAGATATGGAATAAAAAGTTGTTATATTTCATCTTTGTCATGATGACAGTACACACAATTTTACTAGTTATTTTGCAAGATGCTGTTTTTGACATCAAAGTGCATTTAAAAGGCGTAACTAGGTTCATTAGGAATACGAATAAGTCATTGGACAACAGTCATTTGTTCTGTAGACAATCTGGGGGAAAAAAACATAAGGGGGTTAATAATATTGACCACAGCAGTTTTTACATTTTTTATAATATTTTAAGAGTTCACACTTAGCTGATGATTGATAATAAGCTTATGAGATCCTCGAGCCCTGGGCTCCCTCCCGTTTGCAGGGCGAGAGGAGAGTTTGATCTCGATGAACTCCCCCGGCTTATTCTAGTTAAATGATGGATATGGATGACTTGCTAAGAGCTTCACTATGGTATCAATTTTGTGTGTTCAATATACTTAGGGTGCATGTTGTTTGGACTGTGGGAGGAAACCGGGGAAAACCCACGCAAGCACAGGGAGAACAAGCGAAACTCCGCACAGAAGTCGTCTGGTTTAGAAGGGGCTTAAACCAGTGGCATTCTTGCTGTGAGGCAACAGTGCTAATCACTGGGCCGCCGTGTCACCCATCTGAAAAGGAGTGAGAGTACGGGTGGGTGGGTGGGGTTCTTCAAGACGAAGATATTGAGATAAGAAAACTCTAGTTATTTATAGTGAGTTAGGAATCATCTGACTGGATAATCGATCATGAGCTGATGCTGGAACAATCATAAGTACGTGATTCTCTCGAAATTTGTTTATACAAACTTCACAAATATATATATTTATGTAACACTTTAAAATAATGTACTTACTAACATAAACAAACAATTAGTTATTATGGTATTTATTAATCTCTGTTAGGCACCTATTTTACCCCTTTTCAAGATTAAATGCACGTCTTTTGTGTTTCCAGAATGTGTCTGTAAAGTTTCAGCTCAAAACACCCATCAGATTATTTATTAGAGCTTTCTGAATATGGGCGTTTCACTGTCGCTGTTTTAGTAGCCTGTGCCTTTAATGCAAATGAGCTGGTTCTCTCTGCCCAATGTTCCCACGTGCGTGTCAGAGCCACAGAGATCTTTCACTTTCCTGCTGCGTCTCATCTCAGATAAACAGCACAGTGACAGACAAGAATGAGAAATACTGCAGTAAGAACTTATGGTTATTTGATGTATCTGTTGAGGAGTTAATTCAAGCCTTTCTGGAATGATGAGTCTCACACAATGTTGTTACAAAGTTCGAGAGTGTTTAACTTTGCATGGCAAATGTGACAGGATACATGTTAATATCCACTGCTGTATGGACTCCATTATGTTAATGTACAAAATAAACCTGATTTAACACAAACCAGAAATGAAGGGTGTTCTTCTATAATTGTACTGGCATGTGGCTGTGGTGATGAATAACAGCAATTTTACTGTCTTTACTTTATTACAAACATGCTCTGATTTAAACTTGATTTGGACCCTATTTTTAAAGGCGGGAAATTTAAAAAAAAAAGTGACTTGTTGCGTTTCTATCACTCCAGTATAACTGTGGACACACTATTAGAGTTGGGTTGATAGACGATGCCATTGTCCATCGCCGATAGCCGATAGACCAGCATCGTGATCCTCAGCCCTGCCCCCTCACAGCAGTAACCCGCTCACGAAAAATACACACTCAGGTCCCATTTACACTGATACGTCTTAGTTTTAAAACAGCATTTTAGAACGAAAACAATCCACGTCCACACTGGTGTTTCATCTAGCATTTCTGAAAAGCCTTCCGTCCACACTATACCACTGAAAACGCACATAGCGTGACCACACACACACACACAAACACACACACTCTGTCATGCGCTCTAGCATATGTGCACGTCTGAGCTCCAGGAAGTCAGGGGGTGCTTTGAGCACAAAACCCCAGTGAGCAGTGCACATCGAACAGTTTGTCAAGGATGTACCGATGAATGTCGTCTCACTATAGTTGTTAAAAGGGATATTTAATTAATCTTGTCTCTATCTAACGACTCTTCTGTCTTTTGAATCTATCAGGTAATGTGTGACAGCATCAGTACACTGCTTTAATCTTTCTCTTTCACACTTGTAC
Organism: Danio kyathit; assembly: GCA_903798195.1. Taxonomy (NCBI): domain Eukaryota; kingdom Metazoa; phylum Chordata; class Actinopteri; order Cypriniformes; family Danionidae; genus Danio; species Danio kyathit. The sequence continues at coordinate 1,686,357 of LR812523.1, read as the reverse complement.
TCAGTATTTTTAGTGAAAACCTTTTAGTGCACCTTTTTGTCGACGCCATTATAAGTGTTATACTTGTGTGTAACTTATCTTTATTTATTTATGATTTGGTTAAGGGTAAAACAAAGACCATGCGGGTCAGGTAGTTGAAATAGTAGGCTACAAATAATTAATTAGTTATGAATTAATTAATTATTCATAAATAATTAATTCCCCGCCGGCTACAACGACGATGCCATCGTCCATCGAGATGTTTCACATTAGACATCGTACGATGCCAAATTGGTCGACATCGCCCAACCCTACACACTATACTACACGCACTGCTGTCCAAACAGCTTCATAGGTGCCCTTTAATGCTCATTCATTTTCTTTCAGCTTAGTCCCTTTATTAATAAGGGGTCACCAAAGTGGAATGAACCGCCAACTTACCCAGCATATGTTTTATGCAGCGGATGCCCTTCCAGCTGCAACCCATCACTGGGAAACATCCATGCACACTCTTTCAAACACATACACTACAGACAATTTAGCCTACCCAATTCACCTATACCACATGTCTTTGGACTTGAAACCGGAGCACCCGGAGGAAACCCACGCCAACACGGGAAGAACATGCAAATTCCACATAGAAACGCCAACTGACCCAGCCGAGGCTCGAACCACCGACCTTAAGGCTGTGCGAATGTGCTACCCACTGCGCCACCGTGCAGCCCCCCTTCAATGTTAAGTTAAATAAGATTAGTTTGTGTTAGCTCACAGTGCATTAACTAATGTTAACAGGCACAACTTTGGGTTTTAATAATGCATTAGGTATTGTTGGACTATGATTAATAAATGCTTTACAATGTTATTCATATTACACAATTACATTAACTAACATGAACTAATGGACTGCTACTCTAAATTGTTAACGTTTTTTATTCTAACCAAATTTAAAGAAATCAGCCTTGCTCCAGAAGAAACATATAATTTTTTTGTTTTCTCTCCTGCCTTCTGGCAGGCGCTTCAGGCTCCCCCGGACAAAAACCAGTAGACTAAGGAACAGCTTTTTTCCCAGAGCTGTCTCCCTTTTGAACTCTGCCCCCCACTGACTCTTTGCCCCCCTGATACACCCCCACTATCCTCATAACTCAGACTCCTCATAATCACTGCACTATTTAACATTTGCACATTTAAAAATTGCACATATTCATTGCACTGATTCATTTATTTGAACTGTACATACCCATGTACAATTGTAATTATGTACACACCCACTGTACATATACATTTGTAATTATGTTTATATATCTGCACACTTCTGATTATTAATAGCAACCTGTAGATCTATCCATCTATTGTAAATCTCTGTTCATAGCTAACACAACCTGTATATAATGTTCATAGTACAGCCATCTGTAAATATCACCATAGTTTTTCTATAACTGCACTTTATAACTTATATCTGTATCCTGCACTTGCTGCTATTGAACTCCTGGTTAGACCTAAACTGCATTTCGTTTACTTGTACTTGTACATGTGTAATGACAATAAAGTTGAATCTAATCTAATCTAATCTAATAATAGGAAATATGTTTAAAAAAACTATTGTTTAAAAATATATTTAAAGGTGCAGTATGTTAATTTGACACCCAGTGGTTGAACTAGGTATTGCACTCCTGGATCAAAATAAACACAAGCGAGGGTTGCCAGATTGAGCACAGGAGCGAGTGATTTAAACTGTGTTCTAAATAAAAGCATCTACACGCGATAGAGGGCATATTCTCCATATTAAAAGGAGTTTTGGTTCTAACCAACACCTCGAATTGATATATTAGAAACAGCTTCTATTTCTCACAGCTGAACAACAGAAAACTGACAATGATCACCTCAGGTACACCTCATGTGCTTTATTCAGTGCTAAATGCTAATATTGTGAGTCTGAATGCCATTTTACATGACATTTATTACCATATATTGAAAGCAGCAGCAGATAGTTCAGCTCAGATCTGGAAAATAAAATAAACTTTTTGAAATTGAACTTTAGAACTAAACACATATGAATGATTCAGCATCTACACTTAATGACGTTAAAGAGGGTTAATGTGTATTAAATAGATTCTAAACCTTACCGTTTCGTGAGTGAGTGCTTATTCTGTGCTTCTGAATGGCTGTGTTTACATTTCTGTCGTGTTTCGTCTGGTGCAAACAGCCAAATTGCTCATCACTGCGTATCTCTACACAAAGTGTGTTGTTAGGACACGCGGTTACAATGTGACCTGCTCACGTTCATAATATTTATATCATTTGCTAATTAATAACCTTATTAACTTATTTCAACATCTGATACGGTCCACTGACACTGTCGCATTTCGCTCACAGACGCATGCTTTCAGAGCCTTTCTGAATAAATTAATGAAATACGCTAAATATAATTGATATATATGAAATATAATTGGCTAAACTGGCATTGTGCAGGTTAACTTTACCTAAACAAACACAGCATTCCGGCACGGAAAACCCATTTTCAAAGCAGAATATCTGACTTCAGCATTGTTTTTCAGTTAAACAAGTATGCTCACTTAGGATGTTTCTTAAATATTTGCACACATATGATGGTGTTTTTATGCTTTAGAAGAGTTAAAAACGTACATACAGCACCTTTAAATTTCTTCTCTCTGTTAAAAAAATTGTATTGATTTCCCACATTTTTTATTTAATTTAATAATTATTTAATAGGAATAATTGACATTTCACAAGAGGATGAGTTATTTTGTCTTCAACTGAAGAATGGCTGCTAAGCTACGGTCACAGGTGTGTGTTTATATTTCATTTCACAATGACTTTAAATTAGCCTAAATTATTTTCTAGTAATTTCTAATTGTTTGTAATTATTTGATTTATTCTCTATTTCCACCAGGAGATGCTCATCCCGAGGCCCCTAGAGACTATGCAGCACCATTGATGCGATCCATGACCTGTGAAGAGATGATCCCAAGGTATCCATAATCCTGGACCAGGCCGCATCCTGAGCAGCTGCTGTGGTGGTCATGGAGGAGTGCATGAGACTGATTGCTGAAAGACCACAGTACAAGCGAGTCCCCGCATTGATCCTGTGGGCCAGCCTGAACACCCGCTTGTGACCTAGGGCGTACTCACACCATGTACAGTTGCGTTGAACCGGGCCAAAGCACACTTGTCCCCCCTCCCGTCTCCCCCGACGGCCCGCACTCACATTACATTCGGGCCTGGGCACGCTTACGTCATCAATGACGCGCTGTTCAGTTTAGGAAGAGAAGCGCTCTCGCTCAGCACAGTGGAGATTTCTTTAGTTATATCGTTTAAGTCGTTTGATGTGCGCCGGTGACACGCAGTCAAATATTTCGCCGAACAGATCAGCCACTTTTGACGCTCATAAAGTCCTCGTGCTGCAGGATCTAGGAGGTTTGCTGAAGGTGCAGCTGACGTGCAGTGAGGGGTTTGCGTCTTTAATAAACTACGACAGTTTGCGTTCATTGAACAGTACGAATGATTAATTAATCCATATCAAACAATCCATTAAAAGTCACGTCTTGCTTTCAGTTTCGGGCTCATTTTGCACTCACACTGCAAGCATACCAAGTGATCTGCGCTCAGGCCCACCTCTTACATCCGGGCCAGGGCCGGCCAAGTAAACCGTGCTTGAGCCCGATTCAGAGCACTCACACTTCTCAAAGGATCCGGGAAACGGGCCTGGGCACGGTTCGGATAGCATAGTGTGAGTACATCCCTACTCTCACCTGCAGTTCTTCACGATGGACGTCCAGCTTCTCCAGGCTCCGGGGCCTAGACTACAGCTCCACACACAAAGTTTGGCCAGAAGAAAAATAGTCGTGCCCAACTGAGCCTGGTATCTCTCAAGGTTTTTTTTTTTTTTTTCTCCTTCACCTTTTTAAATTAGTGAAGTTTGTTCCTCCGCTGTCGCCACTGTGGCTTGCTTGGTTTGGGACTTGTGGAGCTGCGCATCGATGGATTGGCTCTTCAGTGTTTGAAGTTTCAGCAGCGAAAATGAAACCACCGTGAACTAAACTTCAACTCTGAAATCTGGACTTTACTAGAACTTCTATGTTAAGCTGCTTTGACAAAATCTACATTGTAAAAGCGCTATAGAAATCAACATGAACTGAATTGAATAGAGTAATTAACAACAGCTATATTAATAAATGCAGCTCAACAAACCAGAATCAAGGCCCAGAACTACTGGCTTCATGATTATAAAATAACACACTTGTTTTCACTGGTACTGTCTGATATTTAAACAGTGGTGCACTAAAACTGAACTACGCTAGACTAAAGCGTAACGTTTTTTAAAAGAGTATTTTAACAAACAGTTCCTGTGAAAGCATGCTCTGTGTGTTTAGCAATGCAAAGTATCAGTAAAACATGCTCTTGAGTGTGTCGTTATAACAGAGGAGCTTAACACATTTATAAAAACATTTATTCATGCAGAGAGTCCTCAACATGAAGATGCTTGACTACATTTCACTGGATGAAGAGCACAGCGAGTGTCATCGAGGACGATTGACAGACTCAAACGTACTCTCACATACAATCACGGACACACTCTGGCTCAGTAGAGAATATAACTCAACACAAGTCTCCGCGACTGTTTTAAAGACTGTAATGCTTTCTGATTTTGGAGTCCTTGAGTTTTAAACCGTGCGTGATGTTATCCAGGTTTGCATCCCCCTGGGAGCTGTGCTGGTTTATTAGCAATAATAGTTCATCACCTGTATGATGTCAGAGCCACGGCCTCATGGGAAATACAGTATTTGAGTTACAGATAAAAGAGGACGTCCCGTCAGTCCCAGAGAACAGTTTCAGTCACTTTTCTGACCGTGATGGATGAATTATTGAGATTTGTTCTCATCCAGCTGCCTCAATTATTCATTTATAGGGACACAAACAAATTTAAAATGAATTTCAGTCACCGTGTGTTTGAGGATTTGTATTAGGCCTGAACAACACTGGGGAAAGATGCGATGCTGTTGTTAAGTACAGAGGTCCCTCACCATAACGCAGTTCACCTTTCGCGGCCTCGCAGATTTTTTTTGTGCAATTTGACATGCTTTTATTTTTTACAGCGCATTGTGTTCTGCGTCCTGATTGGTTGTTGAGCATTGTCAATCAATCTCCTCCATGCAGAGTCTTCTGTACAGTACAGATTGCGTTGCCAAATTGACATTAATCGTCTAATAAATAGCAGTGTGACTCTGAAATGCTGGACCGTATGTTTGCAAGTCTTCTCCCCTCAATGTCGACGAAACATTCTGCATCGCCAAAGGCACCCAGAAGGCAAAGGAAGATGCTAACCATCGCACAAAAAGTTGAACTTCTTGACATGCTAAAGGAAGGTGGAAGTTACGCAGCTGTAGGGCGCCATTACAGAATAAATAAATGAAGATCAAATGGTTTTGATCTTTGGTTTCATTCTATAACACTGGACTTATTTTTCTAGGAAGGTTTGAACTTCGAGAGAGTTTTAACAAGAGAGAAAAGTGTGAAAATGTTAATGCCTGTCTGAGAAAAGTGTATAAAGTGTGTAGTGAAGGAGTTTACAGCCTTAAAACACCTAGAATAATTGTAAAAAAGAAAAGCTGACTACTACACGGATTTTGTCTGTCGCCGGTTATTTTTAGAACGTAACTAGGGATGCACCGATCCCGATACTTGGATCGGATATCGGTTCGATACCGCATATTTTTGCTGGATCGGGTATTGGCCAGCTGGTACCAATCCAAATCTGATCTTGCGTGTGTGTTATATTCTGTGTAATTTATAAGCCAACAAAAGCCATGAAGGAAGCCTATTATAAGGGCTTAGAAAGTTGTCATGTAGGCCTACTATATCCTAAATGTTCTAAAGCCATTCTATAGTTTAATGTGAAGCACAGATGAATATTCAAGTGCTTAAATTCATGTTCAGTTCAGCGCTTCCCGCTGCTGCGCCTGTCATTCTCCATTCATTCACAATTCAAACTGCGCGTGGCGTTCATGACAACATGGAAGACTTTCTCCAAGACTATTTGTTCCTGTTAATATAAATAATCAGTGGAGAAATGCATTTAGTTTTGCATTAAATGGCTTCATTTTGACCTGCAACATGGAGATCATTGCTGTTTCTAAATCATGTTGCGCTGTGTCTGTTAGATCAGCTGACCGCATTCACAACACTGGAGTAGAGTTATTACCTGCTCTTCACACACGAAGTAGACCTACCTGAAACTTTAAATTAGAAAAGGCTCAATAATACATTGGACAGATCCTCAACGCACTCATTTCTTCCCTTTGTGCCGCTCAGTTTTAAAAGTGTCCGCAGATATCAGAGGGCTGCGCGCTGTGTCTCATCAGGCACTTCATTCATGCATCGGCCGTGCAGACGCGAAGTGCTCTGCTCCGTAAGATTATTCTCTCATCCTTTCGACTGAGTTCATTCTTCTGAGGGGAATACTTTCAGTGCTGCGAATAGTTTGTAAAGCCTGGCTCATTGTGGTCAAAGTAGTTGATTAAATTAATAAAAGTGAAACTGACGGCCTGGCGCATTTGAATTGTCATTAACAGAATTTTTTTTTGCCTAATATAGGCCACTCTAAAACTGTGAATATTTCACTGTCATTTTATTTATATCAATATTTTATTTAACAGACCAGTTTTGTGTTTTGGTGCTGAAGCATATAAGCAGACCTTATTTTGAACTTTCTCAGTCTCACTCACGGCGAGGGATTATTAAGTAAAACTGGCCTCAGACAGTTTAGTTTAGTCTGCGTCAATCCTGCAGGAAAATATCAGGCTTTGCTAAAAGGCTGGTTATCTTACCAATGATTAGGGTCAATAGTGGTAGTCTATTACAGATTTCAAAGAAAAATCTTAATATTAAAAAAGCAAATATAAGCTGGACCACAACAGATCAATGTCATAACAAATGCTCAAATAATGTATCCTAGTATACAGCAAGCATCATGTTTTTAGTTAGATTGTGCTGTCTTGTCATATACAATACAGTAGGCCTATGGGTCTGTTATTTTTACTAAAGAAGATACATTATGAGTTTATCACCAGAACAAGAAACTGTATTATGCTTTAAAAAAAAAAGGGATCGAATCTGTATCGGTTGATACTCAGAATTTTGGTATCGAGATCGGAACGGTTCCAAAAAAATGGTATCGGTGCATACTAAACGTAACTCTCGCGATTAACGGTATTTCTGACTATATAAGATTTTACAAGAAAATTATTATTATAATCTTTATTAGCTGTTTTTAAATCATTTATGTCATGACATTAAAATAAACAGGTAAAAAATATTTTATTTAATTCAGACTAAAAACTGCGTCGAGGTGCAAAGATTTAGTCTTTAAAACACTGAATGAGTGAAAACTTCAGCACATATTCTGACTCTGATTGGCCGTTTTCCCGCCATTAGTGTTTATTTTCAGCTCTGGGTTCCAACCAATAGCAGAAGCGAAACTACTGGGGAGGTGGGGCTAAAGATAATATGGCCCCATCTGATTGGTCAAATTTGACTAAAGAACCAATGCATAAAATAAATGTCATTTATCACACATGTCTGCAATACGTACATTGCATATACTATTATCAGGGTAATGATAATCTTGTGATATATATTGTGCAGCCCTAATTCGTACCTTCTCCAGTTTGGAGAGCAGCTCCTCCACCTCAGCTTTGCCCTGCTCCTTCGCCTGAACACAAACACAACACATCAGAATTAACAACAATGCCCTAAAAAGGACATTTCACTTTGAAATCAGCAATTTCTAAGCATATTACTTAAGTTCATGGAATCTCAGCTAAACAGTTATCATAATATAAACGTGCATAAATGCAGCCTTATACAATACCAATTTCACGAGTTTATATGTACCCCATAATACATAATTATAAACATATGTGGACATATTGACTGTCACCGACTTATGTCTGACACACAGACAGACAAACACACACACACCTTCTGGATCCTCTGCTGGTACTCGGCTGCTTTCCTCTTGAGCTCTTCACTGGTCTGCCTGGACTCTCGCAGCTCCGTCTCGTACAGGTCACTGCGGCGCCGAGCGGCCGACAGATCCTCCTCCAGCTGCCGGATGGTCACCTGCATCTCCTCCAGCTGAGCGTGATACTCCTGAACACACAACAACAACAATTCATAATAATAATACTAACTAGGGTGGCACGGTGGCTCAGTGGTTAGCACTGAAGGTTGCTGATTCGAGTCCTGGCTGGGTCAGTTAGAGTATGAGTGTGTGTGTGAATGAGTGTGTATGGGTGTTTCCCAGTGTTCGGTTGCAGCTGGAAGGGCATCCGCTGCTTAAAACTGGAATAGTGAGCAGTTCATTCCGCTGTGGCAACCCCTGATTAATAAGGGGACTAATCCGAAAAGAAAAATGAATGAATGATTTGTAATTTTAAATAATGGGGCGGAGAGTGACGTTGCGGCTCCCGAAGTGTTTTGATTAAGCAATATCTAAACAATAAAAACAGATAAAGTGTGTATTTTAATGGCACAAACCAGCACAAACGAATGACACCAGTTTGGTGTGATTTAGATAACCTGGGGTGGAGAGTGAAGTCACGGCTCTCGAAATATTTTGATAAGGCAATATCTAGACAATAAAAATAGATAAAGTGTTTATTTTAACGGCACAAACCAGCACAAATCCAGCACAAACGAATGACACCAGTTTGGCGCGATTTAGAGGAAATGGGGTGGAGAGTGACGTCACGGCTCCCGAAATATTTTGCTTATATCTAAAGGAGGAAAACAGATACAGTGTTTGTTTTAACGGCACAAATCCAGCACAAACGACCTGCTGATATGAAGTCTTTTGAGCAACATGGGGTGGAAAGTGACGTCACACGGTCAAAAAAATAATGCTTAATATCTCAGACCCCAAACCAGCACAAACGTTAGTTTTTGCGGCACAAATCAGCACAAACGAATGGCATAGTTTTGGGGTTTATTTGTTTTTATGGGGTGCCAACTTCACGGAGGGGTGTAAAACATATGCTGGAAAAGTTGGCAGTTCATTCCACTGTGGTGACCTCTGAAATAGAGATTAAGCCGAAGGAAAATGAACGAATGAATGAATGAATGAACGAATGAATGAATGATACTAACTAGAAGCTAAGGTTGATTGACAAACTTTGATTTTGACTCTGAAACAGCTTATAGTGATGATCCCACGTTTTTTGCCAGTGTGAATGCTATAAATCCACCTGATGACTCTATGACACTGCAGCATGAGGCCGGCCCTCCAGGATTATGGGGTGAAAAAAAATGTGGCGAGTATTTTCAAAATTTGCTGCAAATTTCACAGCATTTCTTTTATTATTTTGTTCTAAACAAATATACACGCCTTAATGGTGTATTCATTTTTTGACTAAGAATCATAGATTTCTGTCATTTATATGCAGTAAAGGGAACACTGCATCGTGCGGTTTCAATCCGTTTCAGGCAATGATTAGAACCGTGGTTGTGTGTGTGTTGTGCTGAGATCTTCTGTGGATTGACCTGCTGACGGGTTAATGAGGGTTTCTGAGAGCCAGAGGCATTAGAGAATCAAACGAGCACTGAAATATAATGTGAACGATGACTGGCTGAGATTCTCTGTGAAGCTGGCAGGTCTTACCAGGTTAATTGTGCTGAGTTTAGAGATCTGAGACTCAACCCAGTAGAAAAACAGACTCAACATATATTCACAAACTCTTGACGTCATTTCTGAATAACCAAACACTTACTTGGTCTGCATTTACACCGCATGGTTTGAACTAGGAGTGTGTGGTATGACCAATTTATTTATTACATTATATGGTTTCAGCATGGATATCGCAATGTGATCATTCGCAATAGTCTGCATTATAGTTTATCATTTCAATGTGTTTTGAGGCCTGTGACTGTGTGAGGAGTTTAAAAACATTCAGGCATAAGAAATTGTATCGCTTTAATGACAATGAATTTTATTTAATTATTTTTATCAATTACTGTAAACGACAAAAACCTGTTTGTTTCACTATCCACTTTATCTGTGCTTGTAGATTGTTTGTTAGATATTTATGCAGATGCATTCCACCACAGAATCATCCCAATCAATGTAAAAAGATCAATTCTTTACAAATAGAGATATTCTAGTCATCTGGTGAAATATTGTAAAACACTGCCTGACAAAAGTCTTTTCGTTGATCCCAGTTTGTAAGAGCAACAAATAATAACTTGACTTCTAGTTGTAAAGGAGAAATCATGGTTTGGGGTTCCATTCAGTATGGGGGCGTGCGAGAGATCTGCAGAGTGGATGATCAACATCAACAGCCTGAGGTATCAAGACATTTGTGCTGCCCATTACATTACAAACCACAGGAGAGGGACAATTCTCCAGCAGGATAGCGCTCCTCATACTTCAGCCTTCACATCAAAGCTCCTGAAAGCAAAGAAGGTCAAGGTGATCCAGGATTGGCCAGCCCAGTCACCAGACATGAACATTATTGAGCATTTCTGGGGTAAGATGAAGGAGGAGGCATTGAAGATGAACACAAAGACTCTTGATGAACTCTGGGAGTCCTGCAAGAACGCTTTCTTTGCCATTCCAGATGACTTTATTAATCAGTGATTTGAGTCATTCAGAGATGTATGATGCAGTCCTCCAAGCTCATGATGGAGTCAGACACAATATTCATTCTGTTTCCACTGCAGCATGACTTTATATTCTATACTGGACATTATTTCTGTCTTGTCACAGCACCTTACTGTCCTAATGAAATCATTAATAATCAAGGCATGATCATATTTTATTGTGATCAAATAAGCGTCATCTAGAGGCCTTTGCCTTTTATATAAGACACTTCTGATACCAAATGATCAGCTAGAAGTCAAGTTATTATTTGTTGATCCGAAAATTTAGATAAGCGACAAGACTTTTGTCAGGTAGTGTAATTCCAATAAACCAATAAAAGTGGAGTGTTTCTTTTTTAATATAATCATAAAATCAGAATTGGCCATCAAGATCCGCAGTGCAAACACAGCCTTAGTTTCACTTAGTAGAAGAGAACATTTCAGAGACAAATGATGTAGCAGTTGCCAAATGACAGGACTGTGTTCTAGGACTATGATCCACAATCAAGGTCTGCATGGCCTTCATCAAGTCTGTCATTTAAAGCCGCTCTAAGTGACTCTTAATGGAAAATGTCACTATTAAATGACAGACTTCAGAGAATTATGCATCATACCGCAGCAGAACTGCATGGGAGCAGACTTTAGGCATTAAACAACGAGACAATAATACATTTACTCATACATTTTTTTTGCATTGTAGTTTTAATGTACACTAACTAGTTTGATTCATAGGCTATTTGTTAGTCATACATAAATGATACCAGTCATAAACATGGGATTATTGAAACAGGTTTGTATAATAACTAGGGATGCACCGATACCATTTTTTTGGAATCGATCCGATCTCGATACGAACATTCTGAGTATCAACCGATACAGATCCGATCGTGATACTATGTCGTTTTTTTTTATCTATTAACATAACGCAGTTCTGGTGATAAACTCAAATAACTTATCTTCTTTAGTAAAAATAACAGAACTATAACTAGGGCCAGACGGAATCTGCTGACGTTTTTTGCTATTTCTGCGGAGAATTTTGGTAAAAATCTGCGGATTTGTGCGGAATTATTTTGGGAGTCTCATAACTAAAACCTTAATATGTTAAATAAAAAATAATATCTTTTTAACTTTTATTTAATGTTTAAAATGCAAATCCAATTAGATTAACTGTAAATAGTTAACTTTAAGTAAAATAAACAGAATTAATGATGGGCTAAAAATCTGTGGAAATCTGCAGAAAATCTGCGGAATTCTGCGCGCACAGATTCCAAGTGGCCCTACCCATAGGCCTACTGTACTGTATATGACAGACGGCACAATCTAACTAAACATGATGCTTGCTGTAAACTACAGGCTATATTATTTAAGCATTCATTATGACATTGATCTGTTGTGGTCCAGCTTATGTTTCCTTTATAATATTAAAATTTTTCTTCGCAATCTGTGGTAGGCTACCACTATTGACCCTAATCGTTGCTAAATAACCAGCCTTTTTAGCAAAGGCTGATATTTTCCTGCAGGTTTGAAGCAGACTAAACTAAACCGTCTGAGGCCAGTTTTACTTAATGAACATTCCCTCACCTAAACTCGCCGTGAGTGAGATGAGGAAACTGAAAGCATCTGAAAAATTAATATTTTGTCTGAAAAATTATCTTTTTGAAACGCATTTGGTTTGGTATAATTTGTTGGTTATTTTAATGTATTTTTGTTGGTCAGTTATCTACAAAATAAACAAGAATATTTGAGGTGAAGTTCAAAACAAGGTCCGCTTATGCTTCAGCGCACAATCTGACACACAGGTCTGTTAAATAAAATGTTAATATAAATAAAATGACAGTGAAATATTCACAGTTTCAGAGTAGCCTATATTAGGCTAAATCATTTTCTGTTAATGACAATTCATAATGCGCCCCGTCAGTTTCACTTTTAATAATTTAATCAACTACTTTGACCACAATGAATCAGGCTTTACAAACTATTAGCAGCACTGAAAATATTCCCCTCAGAAGAATAAACTCAGTCTGAGGGATGAGAGAACAGAAATTCATTGTAAGAATAATCTTTCGCATCTTTTATTCAGCCAGAGCCTGAATAAACCACTTGCATCACTGAAACACAGTGCGCAGCCCTGTGGTATATGGACACTTCTAAAACAGCGGCACAAAGGGGAGAAATGAGTGCGTTGAGGATCTGTCCAATGTATTATTGAGCCTTTTTTAATTTAAAGTTTCAGGTAGATCTGCTTTGTGTGTGAAGAGCAGGTAATAACCCTCTCTACTCCAGTGTTGTGAATGCGGTCAGCTGATCTAACAGACACAGCGCAACATGATTTAGAAACAGCTTCATTTTGGCCTGCAACATGGAGATCATTGCTATTTAATGCAAAAGTAAATGCATTTATCCACTGATTATTTATATTAACAGGAACAAATAGACTTGGAGAAAGTTTTTCGAGTTGTCATTAACGCCACGCGCAGTTTGAATTGTGAATGAATGGAGAATGATTGACAGGCGCAGCAGCGGGAAGCGCTGAACTGAACATGAATTTAAGCATGTGAATATTCATCTGTGCTTCACACTAAACTATAAAATGTCTTCAGAACATTTAGGATATAGTAGGCCTACATGACAACTTTCTAGTGCCCTATAATAGGCTTCCTTCATGGATTTTGTTGGCTTATAAATTACACAGAATATAACACACACGCAAGAACAGATTTGGATTGGTACCAGCTGGCCGATACCTGATCCAGCAAAAATATGCAGTATCGAACCGATATCCGATCCAAGTATCGGGATCGGTGCATCCCTAATGTTAGCACATTATATCAAGTTGTCTCTAAAAAAAATGTTTGTATGTGTATTTAGGGACATTTTGTTATGTAAATATTAACATACTGTATGGACAAGTTATTTTTGACCAACTCTGCCTCCTGAATCATACATTTAGCTTCATTTATCAGCAAATAATTAAGCTTAATTTGTATCTTTTCGGTGTGTTTACTCTACTAAGTTCAATAAACATTTGCATGAAACTTTGTTTTTTGTATTATTTCTAATTTCAGTTAATAAAAACACATTCTGTGTCTCTCTCTACTGTTACAGCCCAATGTATGTGCCTGGCTTGTGCGCTCCCTACTCTCTCTCTCTCTCTCTCTCTCTCTCCCTCTCAATCTCTGTCAATTCTCTTAGGATCGCCCATTCCAGTTTCCCATTCGTCCGTGGAGATGTCAATCATTTCACTCTGTGATGTCACAACCTTTGCTGCCAATCAAGAAGGAAACCCAAAGTTTAAAGTGATGCAAGTTTGGCAGCTTGATCTCTTGCTTTTTGTCTTGCTTGCCTTTTGCAATGTGTTATGTGATATTATGTTGATTTGACTTCAGAGTTTGGTTTTCAGTTGTGGTACGCGGTTACCGTTTTGTATATACTCGTTTCATGGTCCCCAATAATCAGTTTCCCCTGGGAATTGAGGGAATCGTCATGTGTCGTCACGTCTCCCAACACGCAGAAAACTCCTATGTCTATATACACAAGTGTAAAAGTGAGCGCCACTCGCTGTAAGTTTTATATGCAGTTTTTGTTAGAAGTATAGTCCAGATCAGTGTTTCTCAACTGGTGGGTCGCGACCCACTTTTGGGTCGCGGGAACATTTTCAGTGGGTCGCAGAGTGTGTGGTCAAAAAAACAACAAAAGTTTCATTTTTTAACTTATTTTGCTTATACCGGACTTTTATTTTGAAATGCGCGCGCGACAACCGTACCGACTACTTCCCGATAAACATTATGATGATCCGTGGATGAGCAATCCCTTTGGAATCGACGTGGAAAGCGTCACGTTGCCGAGCAACAAAGAGAATCAGCTTGTAGAGCCGTCATGTAATAAGACGCTGAAAAAGAAATTCAGTGAAGTAAAGCCTCTCCCAGTTTTGGTGCCGCAAAGTGCTTTCTGAGTGTTCGTCCCTTGCCATTCGTGCGATCAAATCCATCCTACCATTCAGCACTACGTATTTGTGTGAAAGTGCTTCTCTTCCTTGGTGCAGCTTAAGTCAAAGCAAAGGAACAGGTTGGACATAGAGCACGATCTTCAGGTCTACCATCACCCCAGACTTTGAAACTCTTATCAGGAGTAAAGCACATACTCAGTTATCTCATTAGCTTCCCAGATTACTGTTAAGTGAAACAGATGCTTATAATTGCTGTCATATTAGATGTAAAAATGGTTATGATTGTTTTAATAATTTTACTGTAATTTGCTGATTTGTTCTGTTCAACAGGATCAGTGTTAATGTTTTATTAACAGTTCAGTTTAGTTGATGGTAACCGAACCTTTTCTTACCCTTACTTTGTAATATTTCTATAATTTGATACATTTTGTTAAATGACAGCAATAAAATATTGTTTATTTGTAAATATTGGTGACTTGTGATTTATCTGTCACTATTTGTGTATGTTAACAAATAAATACAAATTAATTATAATTCCTAAAATTATATTATAGTTCCTAAAAGTTTGGGTCGCGGCTTGATGACCATGTAAAAATGTGGGTCCCATGGCCAAACCAGTTGAGAACCACTGGTCTAGATATGGCGTGCAAATGCTGAAGATGTTTTTTTTGTTTATTTTCTATTTAGCAGTTTAGAGGATCTATCTTTTTAGCAAAGCATACACTCAGTGCATCACTTAGCGGTATGACGCATGATGTGCACCACGCAGGTTTTTGCATCTCGTTTATATACACTATGAACAGCAGCTACGCTAGTTATTCTCTTTATTCTCTATATCCACCTGGGGGTACTCATCCCAAGGAACTCAGACTAGGCAGCACCACTGATGCGATCCAAGACCAGCGACGAGATGATCCCAAGGTTTTCATAATCCTGGACCAGGCCGTATCCTAAGCAGCTGCTGTGGTGGTTATGGAGGAATGGAGTGCATGAGACTGATTCCGGTGACACTCCAGGGACAGACGAGTCTTCGCTGAGGTCCAGCATTCTTCAGCTTCCTGCGCCTAGACTGCAGCTCTGCACAAGATGTTTGGCCATAGGAGAAATGGTCATGTTCAACTGAGCCTGGTTTCACTCTAGGTTTTTTTAAATCTTCACTTTCGCCAATTGGTGAAGTTTTTTCCTCGCCGCTGTCGCCACTGGCTTCAGTCAGTTTGGGGTTTTTGTGATATTTTCTTTTATTTGGCACAGCTTGAAATCCTCTTTCCCTTAACAACATATTAATTGATTTATTTTCCTTTGTGAGATACTTCAACTTGTACATTTTGTTGCTGTTTGAATTCCTTTCACTTGAGTAAATAAATTGACTTATTTTTGCATTATTTTGCCGTTGTTTTGCTATTTTGTCACCAACTCATGTCAAATTGAGTCACATCAAATGTTACTTCTTTAAGCCCTCGAGCTAAACTTTAAAGTCGTAACTTTACGTTCTGGTCAACTCCGTGTCATCAGTTATAAAAAGGCAGCTTCTGTTATCATCAAATAATTAAGACTAATTTTTAGCAAGTTAATTATGAAACATCTTTTTGGTAAGTTTTGTAATTTCAGGCGTCACGGTGGCACAGTCAGTAGCACAATTGCCTTATAGCAAGAAGGTCGCTGGTTCAAGTCCCGGCTGGGTCAGTTGGCATTTCTGTGTGGAGTTTGCATGTTCTCCCCGTGTTGGCATGGGTTTCCTCCGGGTGCTTCGGTTTCCCCCACAGTCCAAACACATGCGCAATAGACCTCCGTGAAGTTGGCAACCCCATAAAAACAAATAAACCCCAAAACTATGCCATTCGTTTGTGCTACGTTTGTGCTGATTTGTGCCGCAAAAACTAACGTTTGTGCTGGTTTGGGGTCTGAGATATTAAGAATAATTTTTTTGACCGTGTGACGTCACTTTCCACCCCATGTTGCTCAAATGACTTCAAATCAGCACAGGTCGTTTGTGCTCGATTTGTGCTGGTCTGTGACGTTAAAACAAACACTGTATCTGTTTTCCTCCTTTAGATATAAGCAAACTATTTCGGGAGCCGTGATGTCACTCTCCACCCCATTTCCTCTAAATCGTGCCAAACTGATGTCATTCGTTTGTGCTGGATTTGTGCCGTTAAAATAAACACTTTATCTATTTTTATTGTTTAGATATTGCCTAATCAAAACACTTTGGGAGTCGTGACGTCACTCTCCACCCCATTTCCTCTAAATCGTGCCAAACTGATGTCATTCGTTTGTGCTGGTTTGTGCCGTTAAAACCAACACTTTATCTGTTTTCGTTGTTTAGATATAATTAAAATATTTCGGGAGCCGTGATGTCACTCTCCACCCCATTTCCTCTAAATCGTGCCAAACTGGTGTCATTCGTTTGTGCTGGATTTGTGCCGTTAAAATAAACACTTTATCTATTTTTATTGTTTAGATATTGCCTAATCAAAACACTTTGGGAGTCGTGACGTCACTCTCCACCCCATTTCCTCTAAATCGCGCCAAACTGGTGTCATTCGTTTGTGCTGGATTTGTGCCGTTAAAATAAACACTTTATCTGTTTTCGTTGTTTAGATATAATTAAAATATTTCGTGAGTCGTGACGTCACTCTCCACCCCATTTCCTCTAAATCGCGCCAAACTGATGTCATTCGTTTGTGCTGGATTTGTGCCGTTAAAATAAACACTTTATCTATTTTTATTGTTTAGATATTGCCTAATCAAAACACTTTGGGAGCCGTGACGTCACTCTCCACCCCATTTCCTCTAAATCGCGCCAAACTGATGTCATTCGTTTGTGCTGGATTTGTGCCGTTAAAATAAACACTTTATCTATTTTTATTGTTTAGATATTGCCTAATCAAAACACTTTGGGAGCCGTGACGTCACTCTCCACCCCATTTCCTCTAAATCGCGCCAAACTGGTGTCATTCGTTTGTGCTGGATTTGTGCTGGTTTGTGGCGTTAAAACAAACACTTTATCTGTTTTTGTTGTTTAGATATAGTTAAAATATTTCAGGAATCATGACGTCACTCTTCACCCCAGGTTGTCGGAATCACACCAAACTGATGTCATTCGTTTGTGCTGGATTTGTGCTGTTAAAATACACACTTTATCTATTTTTATTGTTTAGATATTGCCTGATCAAAACACTTTGGGAGCCGTGAGGTCACTCTCCATCCCATTATTTCCTCTAAATCGCGCCAAACATTCGTTTGTGCTGGATATGTGCTGGTTTGTGCTGTTAAAATACACACTTTTATTTGAAAGATTACACATACAATTTTACAAGATTTGTGTTATTAGTGGATTTTAGATCAAATAAATGCAAATTTGGTCATTGATTTTTTAAACAATTAAAGAAATCTCACTAGATGTATAGACAGCAATGGAAAACTGAAGTCAATCTAGCGTGGAGACATGAAAATTAATCAGAAGAATAAACTAAAATTAAAAACTTTAGCTGATCTTCTCTAAATCCTGCCTGTGTGAGAAGTCGTCTTTCTCAGATCTCTGCATGCTCCGGGTTTAAAATCGAGCACAAGAAAGCTTTGCCAGCACTGGATTATCCACTAAATCTTGTTTCTAGTTCAGTGAATGAAATATTATTCTCCATAATGCCTTGAGCTCATGTTCTCACACAGACAAATCAAACAGCATCGTAGTTGCCTGACATCTGTGATTGTGTTTTACATCAATGAAAGATCTGACTAATCGAACCCATAATTAAACAGTTTTTACATCGCAATAATCTTCAACTGTATGGTAACCGTAAAATATGTGCAAAATGTTTAGGATTCACCAATAATAGATTAGTTATGTGTCGACTCTGTTACTGTGATGTTTCAGTCAATTCACTTTTCAGTCCCCCTAGTTTTTCGCTACTCCGCGATCGCTAAATCCAACGCAAAAACAAAGTCGCAATTCTTTGCAATCCTGCGAAACTCTTAATTAAACGCAAAATAATCACAAAAAATGTAAATATTTTCATAAAACATCCAATTCCAAACCATATAATCCAATTATATTTATTTATGTTTGCAATTTATTGCTTTACATGACTTTGAGACGTTGCATACGCAGCGCATGTAATGTATTTGAGTGTCTCTCAAAAAATGCCATCTCACCTGCGCCCTCACAATCGTTACAGTACATGGAAGAGGGGCGGAATTGTTTGGCAGCCTGTGCAGTAAGCAGACGCGGATGAAGCGCGAGTGATTTACATGTGAAGTCAATGCAAAGATGCGATTAGGCATCCTGTGGTGCGATTTGGGCATTTTGACGAGCTTCAGACTGCAAAAGAAAGTGGGAAACATCTAACAAACATAGCAGTAGAGCAGACAGAACAGCAAGCAGCTTACAGTGATGGAGATTGGTTGAAGGATGACTGCCGCTGGACGTGACTGAATTGAAGAATATTATTTGTGTTTTACACATATGGCTGTTATTAAGGTGTGTGTAAAATTCATAAATGTTTTCGTTTAACTCTTTTCCTACAGTGATTGAGAGAAAACACTTCAATGCGATGAGTTTTGCGGCACTCCGTGTTTTAGGTGTATTACAGTAGGGGAAGCCCTAACTCATGTTCTGAGTGAGGTACATGTCAGATGCTCCGGGGAGTGAAATCTGAGAGAAAGTAAGATCGTGGATAAAAATAAGAGTTATTTAACCTTTCTTTGGCTTAATCCCTACTGTTTTAGATTTGTTTTAGATCTTGTATTTACAAGAGACCAAAGTAAAGAAGCTTTATTTTTATGATTTGTGTCATTGTGTCAGATTGCACACCTAACATAGTAGGCTACCTAATATGGTAAATTATATATATATATATATTAGGGCTGTCAATTGAGTAAAAAAATTAACTAATTAATCACACTTTTTTTGTGATTAATCATGATTAATCACGAATCAAAAAAAAAATCCAAAATACAGGAATTGCAAATATGGAAATTGGAAAATTACAATAATAATAAAGTATTGAATACAAACAATTCATCACCTTAGAATTATAAGGTTCTATCTGACATTTTTGTCAAAATTGAGTTATTGACATATTCTTATTAAATGACAACTTATTTACATTATGGGATGTTTTTTATAAGTTGTTTACATTTTAAGACGTTTTATTAAAAAAACTAAACAAAAAAACTAATGTTACACACATACTGTTTGCTATGCAAAAACTTTGAAGCTCAATATCTCAAAATCAATCAGAACGCAGAGAGAACATTATAATTCCAAGGTGACTAATTGTACTCATTGTAAAGTTGTATTGCGAGTTGAGAACCTTAATTATAAAGTAGAAACAATTTTGCCTAGACCTCCTTAACATTTAGCCAGTTGCAGTCTATTGACATTATCGGGGGACAACACACACACACACACACCGAGAGAGAGCGAGAACGCGCAGCACAGCGCACTCCCTTCAGATCATCAACACGCACGATCGCGTTGATCAAATTTTGCTTGAACTAAGCGTTCTTAAAGTATGGCTGTATTTCTCAAGCAAGGATTCTGACACAGCAAAGCAGACGCTTTACAAAAGTTGTGTGTAGGGGGGAAACACGTCAAACTTAATGAAACATTTGAGGGCGCTTGGAGTCAACTTAGAGAGGAATGGGCTGTCTTTGACAGCTTGCGACATCATCTGCCACTTTCACTGAGTACATTTACATGGATCCATATTATCCTTTATCCATATTTCTTTACACATTAAACACACGCAGGGCCGGAGCAAGCTGAACTGGCGCCCTCAACCCGAAAGTGAAATAGAAAGTTACCGGTTTGCGGATGAAAGTGAGAACCGGGAGGGAGCAGGTGGGAGTCGAAATGAGATGAACGTGAGGACAGGGGGGTTCGCTCACTATTCTGCTGCCCAAGGCGGTCGCCTCTATGGAAGCGCTGGCCCTGAACACACGTCGGCCACAACAGGAAATAAAAAAAAACCTGCAACTGCGTTAAATGCGTTCATTTATTTTAACGCGTTAAATAGTTCAAATTAATCACGTGCTTTAATGCGCTAATTTTGACAGCTCTAATATATATATATATTTTTTTTTATTTTTTTATTTATTTTTTTTACTCGCAAAATTGTCTGCAAATTTACCACCACAAAATCAGTCATTTTTAATCGCAGAAAAATAAATAAAAGAATTGTGAAAAACTAGGGGGTTTGGCTTTTTAAAATCTATAATATGATGAAAATGCATTAAAAAAGTGTTTTAGAAACGCCATGTGTAGTCTGCTTTGAGGTTAGCATCTGCAGCTAAAGCACAAAATGGTGAACAATATCAACTCTGTTACTGTCAACTACATTATAGCTTAAAATATTTAACAATAAGTTAAACAACGTGTAACAGAATCAAATGTTCCCCACTAATTTTAGCCATTTTTGCATCATTTTAAATTAATGATTGATTCAGTTCACTGCAATTCTTACACTGAATGTACATATATAATTTCAAAATGAATAGAAAATGCTTAAAAATGCACCTGCAATGAGTGCTTTACATGCAGGCCGTGCTGCTCTATTTCCTCTCAATTACTAAACATACCAAAAGACAGCAGTGAGAAAACCTCCAACACAACCAACTTTGCTTTGAAGTAGGGCTGCACAACACTGAAATCTGACATTGCGATATTTTATTTTTCTGAGATATATATTGCGATATGAATACAATTTCAGCCAGATGGCTTGAATAGCTCTATTCTGAATGAAATCATTTATTTATTCTGACTGGGACATTTTTGTAGCGGAGTGAATCAAACAAATTGCAAGCATAAATAAGGTTTGATGGACAAAAACAGAGATAAAACTGTAATAAGCAGTGCTATGGTTCTCTTGAGAGTCAAACAGTATATTCAGGTACAGCAATTAAATAATCTAATTTACACCACCTGACAAAAGTCTTGTCATCTATCCAAGATTTAGGAAGAGTAAATAATAACTTGACTTCTAGTTGATGATTTGATATCAGAAGTGTCTTCTATAACAGGCAAAGGCCTCTAGATGACGCTTATTTGAGCACAATAAAATATGATCATGCCTTGATTATTAATGATTTCATTAGGACAGTAAGGTCTGACTTTGCTTTGACTAAAGTCTCATCACTGAACAGAAATAATGTCCAGTATAGAATATAAAGTCATGCTGCAGTGGAAACAGAATGAATATTGTGTCTGACTCCATCATGAGCTTGGAGGACTGCATCATACATCTCTGAATGACTCAAATCACACATTAATAAAGTCATCTGGAATGGCAAAGAAAGCGTTCCTGCAGGACTCTCAGAGTTCATCAAGACTCTTTGTGTTCATCTTCAACGCCTCCTCCTTCATCTTACCCCAGACATGCTCAATAATGTTCATGTCTGGTGACTGGGCTGGCCAATCCTGCAGCACCTTGACCTTCTTTGCTTTCAGGAGTTTGATGTGGAGGCTGAAGTATGAGAAGGAGCGCTATCCTGCTGAAGAATTTGCTCTCTCCTGTGGTTTGCACGCCCCCATACTGAATGGAACCCCAAACCATGATGTTTCCTTCACCAAACTTGACTGATTTCTATGAGAATCTTGGCTCCATGCTGGTTCCAGTAGGTCTTCTGAAGTATTGGTGATGATTGGGATGCAGTTCAACAGATGATTCATGGGAAAAATCCACCTTCTGACACTTTCCAAATGATCAACTAGAAGTCAAGTTATTATTGGTAGCTCTTACAACTGAGATCCACCACAAGACTTTTGTCAGGCAGTGTAATGTGAGAACACTGTACAGTCGTCATTGCTGATAAACTATAATCCCAGCTTAACAATGCAGATCCTGCGATGTGACTATTGTGAATGCACACATTGCAGTATCAATGCTGAAACGATATATTGTGCAGCGCTACTTTGAAGCAAAAACTATATAAAAATATAATATCTCAATGTTATTTTGCTTCTGATCAAATGTGGTGTGAATCCAGAGGACATTTTGCTGTCTCGAAAGGTCATATAAGACTAGATAATCAGAAGTGACAGAATCATGAGACTATTACAGAGTTCAACGCTAAGGATTTTTTCTACAGTGGTTCAGATTTTTACTTGCCCTGACAAAATTTTCACGTGATTTACACTGTGATATTCACCTTATTGTCCGCGTACGAGTGGCCGCAGCCATTTGAATTATTTTGGCTCAAGACTTCCGGTCTCATTCACTTCCATTCATTTTTATATGTTAAAAACAGCTCGTTCTGCTGCTTGATGTTGCAAACTGATATGTTCTTATTATATTATTCTATTTTGTTTGTATAGTCATGCAAACACTTGTTTGTAGAGCAAGTAGTTTGACTGTTTTCTGGCGTTTATCATTCCTAGTCATTTCTCCCTTAGGCAGCTGAATCGGAAGTTCTAAAACAATCGCAAATAACGAGCGCACTTCCTGGGTCATTAGTTCGTTGGATTGCTTTGTTTTCTCACTACAATCGATCCGCTCAATCGAGCAGAGACCACCTCATTCAGGCGATCTCGGAGCGATTGATTTGGCGCGGATTTGAGCACAATTCCTGGACTCGCATATGCCAAACGAACAGCGCTAACGGGGGGAAAGAGACAGATTCCGAAACAAACGTCTGTGTGAAAGCACCCTAAGATTGTATTTGCATGCAATTGACAGACAGTCGCAGCCAAACTTTTGTGACAAGGCAGCACGGGCCAGTGACCATTCTGTACACTGGCCCGAGCGTCTCCCATGCTGGCCCCGGGCCATCGGGCAGTCCTTATTGTCGAGCCCTGTATTATGAACTGTCTATATTGTTATTGCATAATTAATCTGAACTGTTGAATTATTGGGCGGCACGGTGGCTCAGTAGCTAGCACTGTGGCCTCACAGCAAGAAGGTCGCTGGTTCGAGTCCCAGCTGGGTTATTTGGCATTTCTGTGTGGAGTTACAGGTGAATTAATGAACTAAACTGGCCACAGTGTGTGTGTGTGTGTATGGGTGTATCCCAGTGCTGCATTGTGGCTGGAAGGGCATCCGCTGTGTAAAACATATGCTGAAATAATCAAATAAGTGGCAACCCCTGAAAAATAAAGGGACTAAGCTGAATGAAAATGAATGAATGAATGTTGTATTGTTTATGCCTTAAATACTTGTTAAAATACCTCCATAGAAAATAACTTCCAATCATGTACTATAAAGTCACAAACACCGCAGACAAGACAGTGAACATCAGTGTGCGGTGATGCCTAATAAAATACTGCATGAGCTTCATGTTAATTTCGAAAAGACCCTTCATTATAATGCTGCACAATGACCCAAAGATAATAAACAGCCGATAATTACAGCTGTTTCCATGGAGACGAGACAACCACTGAGCATCTCCAGCTTTTACATAAAGTACAGTCATATCTTCATCATAACAGAGCTAATCAAAGCAGCTCTGATCTTCAGGTGAGCTTTAGATACACACGGGTCAAAGATGTTTTCCAAAGCATCAAAACAGTTAGTTAACTTTTCATCTTTTGTCAATTAAATTATTTGTGAATTATTTTAGCTGAACATTTAAGTTGAGGTGTCCCAATTACGCC
This sequence comes from Danio kyathit, assembly GCA_903798195.1. Lineage (NCBI taxonomy): Eukaryota > Metazoa > Chordata > Actinopteri > Cypriniformes > Danionidae > Danio > Danio kyathit. The sequence continues at coordinate 1,662,187 of LR812523.1, read as the reverse complement.
ATTTAAAAGGTTGCTCATATTGTTTTGTAGGTCTCCTAAAATACACTCACTTTATTAGGTACACCTGTCCAACTCCTCGTTAATGCAAATGTCTAATCAGCCAATCACATGGCAGCAGCTCAATGCATTTAGGCATGTAGACATGGTCAAGACGATCTGCTGCAGGTCAAAGCGAGCATCAGAATGAGGAAGAAAGGGGATTTAAGTGACTTTGAACGTGGCATGGTTGTTGGTGCCAGACGGGCTGCTCTGAGTATTTCAGAAACTGCTGATCTACTGGGATTTTCACGCACAACCATCTCTAGAGTTTACTGAGAATGGTCCGACAAAGAGGAAATATCCAGTGAGCGACAGTTCTGTGGGCGCAAATGCCTTGTTGATGCCAGAGGTCAGAGGAGAATGGCCAGACTGGTTCCAGCTGATAGAAAGGCAACAGTAACTCAAATAAGCACTCGTTACAACCGAGGTCTGCAGAAGAGCATCTCTGAACACACAACACGTCCAACCTTGAGGCGGATGGGCTACAGCAGCAGAAGACCACACCGGGTGCCGCTCCTGTCAGCTAAGAACAGGAAACTGAGGCTACAATTCACACAGGCTCACCAAAACTGGACAAGAGAAGATTGGAGAAACGTTGCCTGGTCTGATGAGTCTCCATTTCTGCTGCCACATTCGGATGGTCGGCTCAGAGTTTGGCCTCAACAACATGAAAGCATGGATCCATCCTGCCTTGTTTCAATGGTTCAGGCTGGTGGTGGTGGTGTAATGGTGTGGGGGATTTTTTCTTTGCCACACTTTGGGTCCATTAGTACCAACTGAGCATCGTGTCAACGCCACAGCCTACCTGAGTATTGTTGCTGACCATGTCCATCCCTTTATGACCACAGTGTCTCCATCTTCTGATGGCTACTTCCAGCAGGATAACGCACCATGTCATAAAGCGTGAATCATCTCAGACTGGTTTCTTGAACATGACAATGAGTTCACTGTACTCAAATGGCCTCCACAGTCACCAGAGCTCAATCCAATAGAGCACCTTTGGGATGTGGTGGAACGGGAGATTGGCATCATTTATGTGCAGCCGACAAATCTGCAGCAACTGTGTGATGCTATCATGTCAATATGTACATTATGCACAATATGGTTCTGAAGGCAAAATGGGGTTCAACCCGGTACTAGTAAGGTCTACCTAATAAAGTGGCCAGTCTTCTCTGAAAGCACCCGTCTGTCTATTAGCTATTAGAGTGTTTGAGCTGCTGAAGATAATGTCAGCATAGACTAAGAGGATTATAGATGTGGAGTTTTAGATGAAGCACAAATGAACAGCAGCAGGAGTCTCCATAGACTGACAGAAGCATGAAGCACACACTCACTGAAGCACACATGCACACCTGACCAGCACTGATAACATAACGTTAATCTTTGTAGCTCTGCCTTCTTTTAAAAAGAGCACAATCTCATGTGAATTTAAAGCGACAGTCACCAATTTGCCACAATTAGGATCAAAGCCGAAAAGGGTGAGTTCCAGAGAGTTGGAGACATTATCTATGAGCTATTTAACATCTTGTAAAAAGAGGTCTCCTTTAATATACATTAAAAATCTAAAGCACACACTGTACACACTCAGACTTGCAGTAGAAGACATGTACTCATGTAACACAATCCCTGACAGGCCATTACACTGAACAAATGACTACGTGTGTAGAAAAAGAACAGCAATAAACCTGGAAACCGAAGGAGAAACAATGCAGAAAAAGCAACATGATTGGCTTGCGGAGGAACTTAATGATGTGTGATGACTAGCAATTAGCCGGCGTTTAGACGAGTCTCCTCAGTGTGTGCTCAATTACAGACTCTGCATATGAACGGCTAATAAAGTCCAGCTAATAGAGGAACTGCTGGACGGGAAACATGACTGATATGAAGTTCATAAAGTCATATGTGTGTGATTTTATGAAGCGTGCACTAGCTCACCTGCTCCTTGATCTCCTGGAGTTTGTTGCTCTGTTCTCGGATGTCATGGAGGAGCTGAAGTGCCTTATCATCTTCCTGTGACACTTCAACACGAGCCTGCTCCAGACTCCGCTTCAGACTCTATATACATACATACACACACACACACACACACACACACACACACACACACACACACACACACACACACACACACACACACATCATGTTGAGGTGCTGTGAATGTTGTAAAGCAAAGTCAGAACAAAAATGAACAGAGGGCCAAGAGGGGTTTTACCAGCAAATGCACTTCCTTAAAAGACGAAACGACACACAACCATAGATATAAAATCAAGACAGTTGTTTTGTGCAAGATATGATACGTCTGTCAAAGAGTGTGTTAGGCCTGTTGTGATAAATCAGTGCACTGTGATTTGTGGATTGTTGCTTTTGCGCTCTAGGCTAATGTGTAAAACAGCAGACGGCGCTCTAAGCAAGTTTTAAAACAGCAGACAGTGCTCTATGCTGGTTCATAACAGTAGATCTAGACTAGTTTATAACAGCAGATGGTGCTCTAGACTAGTTTTTAAACAGCAGATGGCGCTCTAGGCCAGAGTTTAACAGCAGACGGCGCTCTAGGCTAATTTAACAGCAGATGGCGCTTTGGGCTAGTTTTTAAACAGCAGACGGCGCTCTAGGCTAATTTATAACAGTACAGGGCGCTCTAGGCTAGTTTATAACAGCAGATGGTGCTCTAGGCTAGTTTATAACAGCAGATGGTGCTCTAGGCTAGTTTATAACAGCAGATGGCGCTCTAGGCTAGTTTATAACAGCAGATGGCGCTCTACGCTAGAGTTTAACAGCAGATGGCGCTCTAGGCTAGTTTCTAACAGTAGATGGCACTCTAGGCTAGTTTATAACAGTAGATGGCGCTCTACGCTAGAGTTTAACAGCAGATGGCGCTCTAGGCTAGTTTCTAACAGTAGATGGCGCTCTAGGTTAGTTTCTAACACCAGATGGCGCTCTAGGCTAGTTTATAACAGTAGATGGCGCTCTACGCTAGAGTTTAACAGCAGATGCCGCTGTAGGCTAGTTTCTAACAGTAGATGGCGCTCTAGGCTAGATTATAACAGTAGATGGCGCTCTAGGCTAGATTATAACAGTAGATGGCGCTCTAGGCTAGTGTTTAGCAGCAGACAGTGCTCTAGGCTAGTTTAAAACAGTAGATGGTGCTCTAGGTTAGTTTATATAACAGCAGACGGCGCTCTAGGCTAGTGTTAAACAGCAGATGGTGTTCTAGGCTAGTGTTTAACAGCAGACGGCATTCTAGGCTAGTGTTAAACAGTAGATGGCGCTCTAGGCTAGTGTTAAACAGTAGATGGCGCTCTAGGCTAGTGTTAAACAGTAGATGGCGCTCTAGGTTAGTGTTTAACAGCAGACAGCGCTCTAGGCTAGTGTTTAACAGCAGGTGGCGGTCTAGGCTATGGTTCAACAGCAGACGGTGTTCTAGGTTATGATTCAACAGCAGACGGTGCTCTAGGTTAGTCTTTAACAGCAGATGGTGCTCTAGGCTAGTGTTTAACAGCAGATGGCGCTCTAGGCTATGGTTCAACAGCAGACGGCGCTCTAGGTTAGTCTTTAACAGCAGATGGCGCTCTAGGCTAGTTTTAAACAGCAGACAGCCTCTAGGCTAGTGTTTTACAGCAGATGATGCTCTAGACTAGTTTAATAAAAGATAGCGCTGTTATAGTGTTTAAGAGCAGATGGCGCTCTAGGCTAGTTTATAACAGTAGATGGCGCTCTACGCTAGAGTTTAACAGCAGATGGCGCTCTAGGCTAGTTTCTAACAGTAGATGGCACTCTAGGCTAGTTTATAACAGTAGATGGCGCTCTAGGCTAGTTTATAACAGTAGATGGCGCTCTAGGCTAGTTTATAACAGTAGATGGCGCTCTACGCTAGAGTTTAACAGCAGATGCCGCTGTAGGCTAGTTTCTAACAGTAGATGGCGCTCTAGGCTAGATTATAACAGTAGATGGCGCTCTAGGCTAGTTTTTTAACAACAGACGGTGCTCTAAGCTAGTGTTTAGCAGAAGACAGTTCTCTAGGCTAGTTTAAAAAAGTAGATGGTGCTCTAGGTTAGTTTATATAACAGCAGACGGCGCTCTAGGCTAGTGTTAAACAGCAGACGGCATTCTAGGCTAGTGTTAAACAGTAGATGGCGCTCTAGGTTAGTGTTTAACAGCAGACAGCGCTCTAGGTTAGTGTTTAACAGCAGACAGCGCTCTAGGCTATGGTTCAACAGCAGACGGTGCTCTAGGCTAGTGTTTAACAGCAGATGGCGGTCTAGGCTATGGTTCAACAGCAGACGGTGTTCTAGGTTAGTCTTTAACAGCAGATGGCGCTCTAGGCTAGTGTTTAACAGCAGACGGCACTCTAGGCTATGGTTCAACAGCAGACGGCGCTCTAGGTTAGTCTTTAACAGCAGATGGCGCTCTAGGCTAGTTTTAAACAGCAGACAGCCTCTAGGCTAGTGTTTTACAGCAGATGATGCTCTAGACTAGTTTAATAAAAGATAGCGCTGTTATAGTGTTTAAGAGCAGATGGCGCTCTAGGCTAGTTTATAACAGTAGATGGCGCTCTACGCTAGAGTTTAACAGCAGATGGCGCTCTAGGCTAGTTTCTAACAGTAGATGGCGCTCTAGGTTAGTTTCTAACACCAGATGGCGCTCTAGGCTAGTTTATAACAGTAGATGGCGCTCTACGCTAGAGTTTAACAGCAGATGCCGCTGTAGGCTAGTTTCTAACAGTAGATGGCGCTCTAGGCTAGATTATAACAGTAGATGGCGCTCTAGGCTAGATTATAACAGTAGATGGCGCTCTAGGCTAGTGTTTAGCAGCAGACAGTGCTCTAGGCTAGTTTAAAACAGTAGATGGTGCTCTAGGTTAGTTTATATAACAGCAGACGGCGCTCTAGGCTAGTGTTAAACAGCAGATGGTGTTCTAGGCTAGTGTTTAACAGCAGACGGCATTCTAGGCTAGTGTTAAACAGTAGATGGCGCTCTAGGCTAGTGTTAAACAGTAGATGGCGCTCTAGGCTAGTGTTAAACAGTAGATGGCGCTCTAGGTTAGTGTTTAACAGCAGACAGCGCTCTAGGCTAGTGTTTAACAGCAGGTGGCGGTCTAGGCTATGGTTCAACAGCAGACGGTGTTCTAGGTTATGATTCAACAGCAGACGGTGCTCTAGGTTAGTCTTTAACAGCAGATGGTGCTCTAGGCTAGTGTTTAACAGCAGATGGCGCTCTAGGCTATGGTTCAACAGCAGACGGCGCTCTAGGTTAGTCTTTAACAGCAGATGGCGCTCTAGGCTAGTTTTAAACAGCAGACAGCCTCTAGGCTAGTGTTTTACAGCAGATGATGCTCTAGACTAGTTTAATAAAAGATAGCGCTGTTATAGTGTTTAAGAGCAGATGGCGCTCTAGGCTAGTTTATAACAGTAGATGGCGCTCTACGCTAGAGTTTAACAGCAGATGGCGCTCTAGGCTAGTTTCTAACAGTAGATGGCACTCTAGGCTAGTTTATAACAGTAGATGGCGCTCTAGGCTAGTTTATAACAGTAGATGGCGCTCTAGGCTAGTTTATAACAGTAGATGGCGCTCTACGCTAGAGTTTAACAGCAGATGCCGCTGTAGGCTAGTTTCTAACAGTAGATGGCGCTCTAGGCTAGATTATAACAGTAGATGGCGCTCTAGGCTAGTTTTTTAACAACAGACGGTGCTCTAAGCTAGTGTTTAGCAGCAGACAGTGCTCTAGGCTAGTTTAAAACAGTAGATGGTGCTCTAGGTTAGTTTATATAACAGCAGACGGCGCTCTAGGCTAGTGTTAAACAGCAGACGGCATTCTAGGCTAGTGTTAAACAGTAGATGGCGCTCTAGGTTAGTGTTTAACAGCAGACAGCGCTCTAGGTTAGTGTTTAACAGCAGACAGCGCTCTAGGCTATGGTTCAACAGCAGACGGTGCTCTAGGCTAGTGTTTAACAGCAGATGGCGGTCTAGGCTATGGTTCAACAGCAGACGGTGTTCTAGGTTAGTCTTTAACAGCAGATGGCGCTCTAGGCTAGTGTTTAACAGCAGACGGCACTCTAGGCTATGGTTCAACAGCAGACGGCGCTCTAGGTTAGTCTTTAACAGCAGATGGCGCTCTAGGCTAGTTTTAAACAGCAGACAGCCTCTAGGCTAGTGTTTTACAGCAGATGATGCTCTAGACTAGTTTAATAAAAGATAGCGCTGTTATAGTGTTTAAGAGCAGATGGCGCTCTAGGCTAGTTTATAACAGTAGATGGCGCTCTACGCTAGAGTTTAACAGCAGAAGGTGCTCTAGGCTAGTTTATAACAGTAGATGGCGCTCTAGGCTAGTTTATAACAGTAGATGGCGCTCTAGGCTAGTTTATAACAGTAGATGGCGCTCTACGCTAGAGTTTAACAGCAGATGCCGCTGTAGGCTAGTTTCTAACAGTAGATGGCGCTCTAGGCTAGATTATAACAGTAGATGGCGCTCTAGGCTAGTTTTTTAACAACAGACGGTGCTCTAAGCTAGTGTTTAGCAGCAGACAGTGCTCTAGGCTAGTTTAAAACAGTAGATGGTGCTCTAGGTTAGTTTATATAACAGCAGACGGCGCTCTAGGCTAGTGTTAAACAGCAGACGGCATTCTAGGCTAGTGTTAAACAGTAGATGGCGCTCTAGGTTAGTGTTTAACAGCAGACAGCGCTCTAGGTTAGTGTTTAACAGCAGACAGCGCTCTAGGCTAGTGTTTAAAAGCAGACAGTGCTCTAGGCTAGTGTTTAACAGCAAACAGCGCTCTAGGCTAGTGTTTAACAGCAAACAGCGCTCTAGGCTATGGTTCAACAGCAGACGGTGCTCTAGGCTAGTGTTTAACAGCAGATGGCGGTCTAGGCTATGGTTCAACAGCAGACGGCACTCTAGGCTATGGTTCAACAGCAGACGGCGCTCTAGGTTAGTCTTTAACAGCAGATGGCGCTCTAGGCTAGTTTATAACAGCAGACAGCGCTCTAGGCTAGTGTTTAACATCACACAGCGCTCTAGGCTAGTGTTTAACAGCAGATGGCCCTCTAGGCTAGTTTATAACAGCATGTGATGCTCTAGGCTAGTGTTTAACAGCATGTGACGCTCTAGGCTAGTGTTTAACAGCATGTGACGCTCTAGGCTAGTGCTTAACAGCAGACGGTGCTCAAATTAAGCCCTTTGTAAGAACTTTCCAGGTGTATTTTTTTACTTTTTAAGCACTTTACAATTGTGGTAAATCACACATTTAGAAACGTCATCACATTATAAGAAGGTGTGTGTTACAATAAAATACAATACACAGACATTTCTTGGACCCAGCCCAACACTGAACTACAGTCATTTACTCTCCTAAACGTCATTAACTCACATCTTAATTGTGTCATCTTTCATTGTAAACACACATTTATTTTAATTGAATGCATTGCCCACATGTGAAGTGATTATCTCCATGCAATGTTTTCTTTTTATGCAAAGGCGAAAAGACTCATTTAAACAGGTAATTAATATTACCTGTTTAGAAAAACCAATTATTATGAAAGCAACACAATTACATTACAATACAAGTATATCAAAGCACTTTATCTGAAAATCAAAGCACCGTTTAAACCTGCTCCTCCACATGAGAGCAAGCACACTGAAGCCAGACAGTGTCAGGATCAGCGCTAGAATAATGTTGTGTGTGGTGTTTTTTACTGAACTCACGCTGCATTCGGTGATGTAGGTGGCAAGGTCTTGCTCCAGGATGCTCCTCTGCGTCTCGGAGGCTTTGAGCTCCACATCTTTCTGCTGGAGGACTGACTCCAGATCAGTCATTTTACGCTGAAACCGCGAGATCTCCTGCTCCATCTGAGCGGCCACAAACACAAGCACCAGGTCTAAATGCATTTTACAGCAGCACTCTGACAACGGCAACACAACCATCACCTCTATATATGAGATTATAAGATATTGTTGCTATATGATAATATTTCTGTATGTGTTAATCATGTTATGTGATAATATTTCTAGAAAAATGCTATTTTTATTAGCTATGTTTTTAGATCATTTATTTTTTTTAATGATATTAAAATAAACAGGTATAGATGTAGATATTTTTAGCATCTAATTATTTCTAATTCAGACTAAAAACTGTGCAAACATTTAGTCTTTAAACCACTGTGAATGTGTAAACATGGGCAGATATTAAGCTTCTGATTGGCTGTTGTCATTTTCCCACCATTAGTGTTTATTTTTAGCTCTGGGTTCAGCTTTGGGCTTCAGCCAATAGCAGAACAGCAACTACTGGAGAGGTGGGACTAAAAATAGTACAGCCCAATCTGATTGGTCAAACTTAAACAAGCAAAGCATAAAATAAATGTCATTTATAACACATGTCTGCGATATGTATATTGCAGATAATATTATTGCGACTGCAATAATTGTGTGATATACTGTGCAGCCCAACACTCAACTATGATGGGAATCAAATAAGTGTGACTCTTTATTAGAACAACATTGAGGATTCTCGTTTAGACAAACCAATATTGATTGTAAATTGATCGTTTTATTCTATGTGAAGGGATGAACAAAACTTTACCAACATTATTTGTAGCAAAGTGTGTGCTTTGACACTATATAAAACCTTCTGATATAAACGTTTTATAGCCTATGGTTTTATATGCTAGAAATGTGGCTTTGCGGCATTACATATCACTGTAACGTTTAACCAATCATCTCTAATACTAGTTACACCACCAAATAAATTTTTTTTTTAATTAAATAAAAATCACAAATAAATATTCCATGGCTTTAAAATAAATATTTAAATATTTAAATAAATAAATAAATAAATAAATAAATAAATAAATAAATAAATAAATAAATAAATAAATAAATAGAGTTGCTGAAATGTTTACAAAATAGCCTCTATACAGACCCCCTTAGTTTTTCACGTTTTTTTTTGTGATAAAAATGACTTTGTGGTGGTAATTTCCAGAAATTTGTGGACAATTTTGCGATTTAATATATTAGGCATCCTACTACAGTATGTTTTAATTGTGCAATCAACACGTGTCTTGATGTGTCTTTTGTCAAGTCAAGATCTAAAACGGTTGGGATCAAGTCAAAGGTTGTATAACTCTAAATTTTATCCACGATCTTACTTTCTCTTAGATTTCACTCCCCGGAGCATCTGACATCATTCACCTCACTCAGGACATGCGTAAAGCTGGATTTATGTTTTCGCCTGGCGCCGCATCCCGCACCTCACAAAAAGGACGAGGCATTAATGCTGCGTTCACACCAGATGCGGAAGAAGCGTCAAGCGCGAGTGATTTATATGTTAAGTCAATGCAAACGCGCGAATAGGCATCCTGCAGCGCGATATACGCGAATGGCGCGGCGCGAATGATGCGAATTGCGCGAATGACGCGGTGCAGATGGCGCGATACGCGCGAATGGCGCCGTGCGAATTGAGCGTTTGATGCGCGAATCGCTCGAATTGAAAAATCTGAACTTCTGCGGACATTCGCACCGCGTTAACCAATCAGGAGCTTGCTCTTGTGGGAGCATGATTATGATGTAGCACCTGTTGTTGGTGTCCGGGGGAAATCCTCCAGTCGACACCGACAACAGTTCATCAAACTGGGCTTGGCTCAGTCAGAAGCACCGCTGAAAGCCTCAGTCATCCAGGTTAAGTTTCTGGAGGAGTTTATGAGCTCACAGAGCTGGGTGCACCTCTGAAAGTATGGACTCAGACACTGCTCCAAACGTATCGACGCTGTTTTTCAGCCTTCTTAAAGCACATAAACACAGTTATTTTATCAATAAAAGCCATGTTAGCCATTTAGCAACGAAGCTACATTCACCGGGCAGACAGAAGCCCGGCCCATGACCCGAATCCGCATCTGTTCTGAAGTGAATTTGACGCGCGAATGAAGCGAGTAAACTCAAATGTTCACGCGTCTATTTACACGCGGAACGCGCGGCTAAATCGCGCTATTCGCGTGTAAACAGATGTGTGAATGCAGCATTATACTTGACGCGTTCACTGTTGTGATACGACAGGGGGGGGGTCAAAAGAAACTGACCCTAAAGTCAAGGTAGAAAGTTTCTGGAACTAGGTCATATCATTAGTATCATTCAAGATTTTTAAACTAATTATTTTTATTGTTTTTATAAATTATTTTAATGATTATAAGGATTTGTATTACCATTCAAGATTTTTTTTTTATCAAACTTTGATGCATCACTTGCTTTTGTTCATGTCTCGGACAGTTTAACTTATTAAAGTTTATTCAAATATTACTGACAACAGAACATGGGTTGCTCTACAAATATATTTTTTATTATGGAAAGAATAAAAGCAAAAAAAAGGTACACCTAATAAAAAATACTAACGTTTTTTTAGATTTAGCCTGCTCCACAATTGACATTACTGTCTGGCTAGTTTCTGTCCTATATTTATGCTAAAAATGCAATAATGGTCCAACATTCCTGACCATTATGACCAATAAAGCCTAGAAAAACAGGGCATCAGTATATTGTAAACCGATAGGTTCGAATATTCCTTTCCAGTTATCAAAGAAATAATCTGCTCCTTAATTATAGTTTTGTAGCTAATAAATTGTTTTAAATTCAAAATTGTAACATATACATCAGTGCAAAATCTATAAATGGTGGAAAAACATATTCTATAATTGTGTATCTGGGTCTCCACTTTTGCCATGGCCTCTTTTGGCTTCAACAAACTCATCCCTCAGGTTTTTCCTAACTTTTTACCAAAACCTTTCCTCCTTTCCCACGGCTGTTGCAATTTCTAGCCAAGAATTATTGTTCATCAGGTTATCTCTATGATCACGGATCGTTAAGATGTCTGTACAGTCGTACTGTTTCAGACAAAATCTCTTTAAAGTGTTTCATATTCAACTCAAACCAAACAAGGCGCCATGCACACTGTTCGCTCGAGTCTCAAAAAAAATCATGCGCTCTGCCAGCCGAAATCATGTCACGCACACCCAAAGCGAACCACCGCAAACTCCGCGATGACGTCACATTCACTGCACGCACTCAAGAGAACTACCGGACGCGTCGAGTATAAACCAGGCTTTAGGGCTTCCCCTACTGTTATACACTTAAAACACGGACCACTGTTAAACTCGTCAATGGCAGGGAAGCGTTTTCTCTCGTCGACGGCAGGGAAAGAGTTAAACGAAATCATTTATCGATTTGATGCACATTATAATAGACTACCAGCCATGCACGTGAAGCACAAATAATGTCCTTCAATTCGGTCACGTTTAGCAGCCGTCATCCTTGAACCGATCTCCCTCATAGTAAGCTGCTTGCTTTTCTGTCTGTTCCACTGCTCTGTTTGATAGATGTTTGCTCACACTTTCTATTGCAGTCTGAAGCACGTCAAACGCACAAAACGCCCAATTCGCCCCGTGCCATTCATTCAATTTGCACCACAGGATGTCTAATCGCATCTTTGCATTGACTTTGCATGTAAATCACTCGCGCTTCATCTGCGTCTGCTTAATGCCCAGGCTGTTTAGCCCCCACTTCCATGTTAGGATTGTTAGGGCGCAGGTGAGATGTCATTTTTCAAGAAACACAAATACATTACGTGCGCTGTGTATGTAATGTCATTAGGTGCGTTCGACTTTATGCAGCGTTGCGCGGATCGCTCAAAATCTGTCTGATTGCAGACTCAGCTGGTGCAGCATCTGAAGAGCGACTGCAGGAGCTGCGATGACGACACTGATTGGGCGAGTTCACCGCATGACCACTGTTGCCAACTATTTTCAACGAAAAGGCGCTAAGCTCTGCCCGAAAAGTCGCTAGATTACGTCATACGCTAATTTGCATATTACTGACGTCATCACGTTCTACCATTTCCGTTTAACAGCCTATGGTAAATAAATGGGGTATTTATATTTGCACTACACTTTATGCAAGCATGTCAATTTAACTAAATTGATTGCTGTTTGAATACAGTATATCATTATAGATTTGCAGTAATTGCTCAGACATAATAAACTTAAACAAGTTCTGAAACTCTCACTTAAAACATCTCTGATTGTGAACAAGAAAAGAATAAACGGTCAAATCAAATTGTTAAAATAAAGGAGAAGCAGATCAGTTTGACTGTACAAAGGGAGATACCTTCACACTGCCGGTGCTAAATCATTTGCCGTCGGTACACAGAGGGGTGATCTGCTGTCAGGCTGCAGGTGGGAGAGACTGCTGTATGAGGATTGGGCCGCCTGTCAGTGCTCTAAGGCGGGGGAGGGGCCGGCGGCATCACCCGCAGCTCGTTGAGAAGAGTAGGGACGGTACAGTAATGGACAAACGACAGTCTATAAACATCTCCAGTAACACACAAAAAAGTCGCTAGATTTGTCGCTAGTCGCTTTTTTTAAAAATTTGTCGCTAGGGGGGTCTGAAAAGTCGCTAAATCTAGCGACAAAGTCGCTAAGTTGGCAACACTGCGCATGACAACAACCGTGTGTGTTTCGGGTTTATTATTGGACAAATTCAGTCTCACAAATTTCAAAACAAACAATTAACTTGTCATAACTTTATCTTATATATATCATGCTTATTGAAAGACTACAAATATTTTACTGCGGTATCATCTTTTGTTAAATAGATTATAAAGGCTAAACTGTAGCTCACTTGTTTTAGGAATGTCCTTTTGTTCAATCCTTTTGGATTAAAGTGCTTTTTTGAAATGCTTTCATTATCCAAAATAATCTTAATCATTGTTTAAGACTTAATCAAAACACCTTGTTTTGTGTTATACACATACATATTGGAAAGTTTTATATCTATAAATGTAAACCCCTTTTTAGCATATTCAAACAAGAAGTATTAGCCTAAAAATTAATGTTTAAACTCCTAGAATTTGTGCTTATTGCTTTGTATTTAATAGGCCTACTCATTGATATGTATTTCCTTTTTTACTGTATGTTTATATTGCCCTCTCGCTTCCCCTTATTTCTCTCATGCGTTTGTCATATAGGCTACTTAAATTTAATTTATAATTAGTTTTATTTGTACTGTTATTTGTTGTTAAAAGTAAAAAAAATTAAAAAATGATGAAAAATAAATGATGTGATCGGTCATCATGCCTGCCGCAACTTTGAGCCCCAAAGTGTCCGGCTTGACAGCTCCGTTTTCAACTCTGCCCCCACCTGCACTCGGCTAATCTCGTTAATCACCGGCTGCAGCTGTGGTTCAAGTCGAACTCAACTAATGTCAATCAATTGCAAACTGAAAAATATATATTTTGAGTGTATGGCTTGGAAGTGGATGTTTTAGAAGATTATTTTATGAGATTGTTTTGCGATTATTTTGCCTTTAAATTAACAATTTTGCAGGGTCGCAAAAAATGTAGACTTTTTGTTGACTTTGAGTTGGATTCAGCAAAAATCGTGGAAAAAATAGGGGGTCTGTCTAAATAGTATTTTGTGTATAAATACGTTTACCTTAAAAAAAACATTTAATTACCTTGATAGTCATAAAGAACAAAAACATGCCTAAAGAGGAAGGTTTTTAATAAATATTTATACTTTATTAGATATTCATAAAATATTAACCAGCATTAATTTATGTTTAAATAAATTAGGCACAGATTTAACTGATTATATTCCAAAAAAATAAAGCAAAATGTATTTATTTATAAACTGCATTACTTGTTTAATCAATTGTTATAAGTGTTTAAATCAACTGTTATCCAATTGAGTTGCTGGAATGTATTTAATCATTAGTGGATAACTTGATGTACACAGCATCTGACCTATAGCCAAAACAATGGAGACTGAATCAAGGTCAGAACAACACGTGAATCAAAAGTCAATTCAACAAGCAAAAGATTCGTGTCCAAAATTATTTGCGTCAATAAACCAATAAACCAACGTGTGGTGATTAGTAATGGGCGATACAAACGATATGCGATATAAACGATACAAAATTGGCCTACGATAGAGATTCTAATTCTATTGCACTATCGCGATAATGCATGTTTGATGACGCAATCTACCCGCGAAATTAAGAGCAACGAGCTGCAGCCGGCTGCAACGCATCATCTTGAATAAACATGGACAGGGCTCGACAGTGCGACCATTTCGCTCGCATATTTTCTTTTTTAATAAGCTCGATTGATAACTTAATTCACTCGGCCACGGTAAAACAACATGCTCTTCACACTAACGTATGGTGTATTACGTTGGAAATCTATTGTGACTGTAGCACACGCTGACGCTCTCAACAACAGCACTAAGCAACGCATGGCACCGAATGGCGACGTGTCGCACAACTTGCGAGCCTCATGCATGGCATATCGTGGCTTGTCACACAGATTCCCACACAGCGCTTCCCACACAGATTTTAACTGGGTGGCCGATATATTATTGAGGCGGCCCGGTTCTGTGTTCGTGAGAAACTGAGACGCCTCTGCCACAGACTCGCATGCCCTGCATGCAGACCCACAGAGACGCGCTGGATACAGAACTGTTGTCCTGCCTTTATAGCAGCTTTGAGAAGAGCGCAAAGACTAAATAGACTGATCCAGCTCATTATTTGGGGTGACAATACATTCTCTTTTCCCTGGAATCTGCTTTCGCTTTCGATATTAATTGTATTCATTTTTGCATTACTTTATAAGCAAACTTTGTCTGGTGCGTCTCAATCTCTCAGCAGCACCAACACTACAGCAGACAGAGAGAGAGAGAGAAAGAGCAGATCAAGACACCAGTTCTAATTTCATTAGGAGAACAAAATGTTTAAAATCAAATGTGTTCCCTTAGGCTGCAGGTTAGAAATATGTTTTTATTTAAAGTATCTGCAATACACAATTTTATTCGACTTTTTAATACTGGAAGTAATTTCAGTACAGTGTAAGTTCCTTAACTAAACACCAGTTTTTTTGTTCTCTGCAACTTGGCATTTAGGAACCAAGGACTTAAAAGAAAAGTCTTTCTTTCTGAAAGGCACTACATTTAGTTTATTTATCTGCAACATTGTGTTGTTTAATTACAGTTTTGCTTTTGCACAATAAATGTTCTCAAAATGACATGCAACGTTTCTTTATTTCTTAAAAAAAATAGCAGTTTGGCTTTCCTAAGGGTCTCTGTAACCTGTTCTGAAATGGTTCTATTATAATTTATATATCGCAATATATATCGTTATGGCAAGAGGCTGCAATGTATATCGCAATATGGATTTTAGGCCATATCGCCCATCCCTAGTGGTGATACTTTTGAAACTTGTTTGCACAATCTGAGGGGTGAGTCTGAAGTATTTTCTGTGCTGCAATATTATAATAATATTCTAGGTTATTAGTTGAAGGTTTGTTAGTGGAGTGCTATCTGTCTGTGCTCTTACCTTGTGACATTTGTCTTGAGTGTCTTGCAGTTCTTTGCTTTTGATGTGCAGTTTTTTTTCCATGGAGTTGGTCTTGGCAGGAGAGTTGAGTCCTGCGCCAACCGCCCTGACCAAACAGACAACAACAAACCTTTATCAGAAACGCAGCACACACCAGGTACACTTTGCTTCAACTCTATTGGTTGTCATGTGTTATGTTGGAATCATCGGTCTCTCTCTGCTCAGGAAACATCTGATTGGTTTCTCTTTCCTGGTTTCTCATTCCATACAGTATTTTAAAAGCTGTGACACAACTTTCTTGGTGGCCATCTTTGTTTTGGTCACTCTTGCTTGGTGTGCAAAGCTGTTTATGTGTTGGAGATTGTAATCAGTGGTTAGCAATGTGGCCTCACAGGAAGAAGGTCTCTGCTTCGAGTCCAGTTTGGGTCAGTTGGTGTTTCTGTGTGGAGTGTGCATGTTCTCCCCGTGTTGGCGTGGGTTTCCTCCGGGTGCTCCGGTTTCCCCCACAGTCCAAACATGTGCTATAGGGGAATTGATGAACTAAATTGGCCGCAGTGTATGAGTGTGTGTGAATGAGAGTGTATGGGTGTTTCCCAGTACTGGGTTGCAGATGGAAGGGAATCCGCTGTCTAAAACATATGCTGGAATAGTTGGTTATTTGAGTTACTGTTGCCTTTCTATCAGCTGGAACCAGTCTGGCCATTCTCCTCTGACATCAACAAGGCATTTGCGCCCACAGAACTGCCGCTCACTGGATATTTCCTCTTTTCTCATTCTCTGTAAACACTAGAGATGGTTGTGCGTGAAAATCCCAGTAGATCAGCAGTTTCTGAAATACTCAGACTAGCGCTTTGAACTGCAGCCGATCGTCTTGACCATGTCTACATGCCTAAATGCATTGAGTTGCTGCCATGTGATTGGCTGAATAGAAATTTGTGTTAAGCAGTTGGACAGGTGTACCTAATAAAGTGGCCGGTGAGTGTATTTAGTCAGTCATTTTTAACTTTTAACAAGTTGTTTTACCTTACAAAACACACACACATTGATTTTGGTGGTTTATGAGGACTCTCCATAGACGTAATGTATTTTATACTGTACAAACTGCTTATAATATGGCCTTTACCGCAGCCCTACCTCTAAACCCAACACTCAAAATGAAAATAAAATAAAAAATGACGTGTAATTTTCATCAGATTGGAATTACGAGGACACAACATGTCCTCGTAAACACCCTCAATGCTGTAATACCGACAATAGGTCATACCCATGTCATTATAGAAATTTGTGTCCTCATAAACCTCCAAAACCAATCCACACACACACACACAAAGTGTCTGCTCATCCTTTCACATTCATTACACACTCCATTAGTTTCATGTGAATTCATTATTCATTCCAAACATGAGAACATGATCCTTATGTGCCGTTCATTAATTAACAAGAGATGAATTAGACGTGAAGGAACCTCATCTGAAAAGCTCTACAAGGAACATCAGCTTCTCTTCAATAACACTAGCTGGACGTGTCAGAAAAGCACATCTGAACACCATAATAAAATGTGAACAGCGGTATGTATTTCAGAGATTAGATTGAGGGATATTTATCATAACATAACTCCAGCAATTCAGCATTTTCTCCACTTCAGCTCATTAACAGGGACAGATCGCTGTGACAATCATCGAGTTTGCGTCGTCGTTTATAATAATAATATAATGAATCTGTCTTGCTCAGAGATCTGAACTAAGATCTGTGTCTCCGCCATTAGACATCGGCTCATTACAGCTGAAAGTGCTGAGGAGGGAAAGACACACACACACACACACACAGCTAAACTGCTGATTATACCAGAACTCAAACTAAGCCGGGAGGGAAATAAAAACTCTGCTTGGTTTACATGCACATTTGTTTGTGTGTCAACTTCCACGTTTTGAGACCAAATTAATGCAGTTTGCAAAGTTTTGCTCGGTCACAATCACTCACTGAAACACTTTAATTAACCTGTGCTCTTTCACTGGTGTATGTAATGTGGTCACGTAATAAAAAGAAAGCTTTGCAACAAACTGTGGGGACATCAAACCACACATCACATGTTGATAGGGATGGGTATCGTTAAGGTTTTAACGGGATTACTACTTTTATTGATACCACTTATTGGTTCGGTACTTTAACGGTTCTCTTATCGCTACTTTTTGTTGTGGTTTTTTTATGAAAAACAAAAACAAATTGAACAGAATGAACAACACTTTGTTTTATTATTACATTTGTAATGTAAAATAAAACAAAACCAATAATTGTAAAACAAATAAATAGTTTTTTTTTTCCTGTAAATGAATGTACAATGGATTGAAGGAAAATGACTCTTGGTTTTAACCATTCTTTAACCAATCAACATGTTTGCCTTTTCTAGCAGAAGTCGAGACCTTTCTTGGTTTATTGTGCTCCCTGCAGTTGAAAATGCCCTCTTTGAGTTGCAAAATGCAGTTAAATGAGATAAAGTTTATGATTTTTCATTAGCACATTCACATTAATGAGTTAACTGTGTTTTAGGAGTTAACTGAGTTTTCAATATAGTTTGAGCATCTTGCAATGTAAAATAAAGCTGTTTTTTTTTTGTAATTTCCTAATAAGCATATTTTACTATTATATATATTATATATATTTTATATATATATATATATATATATATATATATATATATATATATATATATATATATATATATATATATATATATATATATATATATATATTATAGATTACTATTAGGCTATTCATGTGTTATATTTGTCAATACAGCTGATGTAAAAGCATTTTTAATGTTTAGGGTTTATTTAGGCTACTGCAGAAAACCGCATGTGTGTGTTTATTTAACTATTACTATTATAGTAATTTAGGTGATTGACTGCTGGCATAATGAAGGATGATGTAACGTTACCGTTAGTAGCTAGGCAGTCAAAAACTTTCTGCAGTTAACACACTTACAGGCAGTGCAGAATTAATAGGCAAATGAGTATTTTGAGCACATCATCCTCTTTATGCATGTTGTCTTACTCCAAGCTGTATAGGCTCGAAAGCCTACTACCAATGAAGCATATTAGGTGATGTGCATCTCTGTAATGAGAAGGGGTGTGGTCTAATGACATCAACACCCTATATCAGGTGTGCATAATTATTAGGCAACTTCCTTTCCTTTGGCAAAATGGATCAAAAGAAGGACTTGACAGGCTCCGAAAAGTCAAAAATAGAGAGATATCTTGCAGAGGGATGCAGCACTCTTAAAACTGCCAAGCTTCTGAAGCGTGATCATCGAACAATCAAGAGTTTCATTCAAAATAGTCAACAGGGTCGCAAGAAGCGTCTGGAAAAACCAAGGCGCAAAATAACTGCCCATGAACTGAGAAAAGTCAAGCGTGCAGCTGCCAAGATGCCACTTGCCACCAGTTTTGCCATATTTCAGAGCTGCAACATCACTGGAGTGCCCAAAAGGTACTATGGACTAAGGTTAAGGTTTTATGGACTGATGAAATGAGAGTGAGTCTTGATGGGCCCGTGGCTGGATCGGTAAAGGGCAGAGAGCTCCAGTCCGACTCAGACGCCAGCAAGGTGGAGGTGGAGTACTGGTTTGGGCTGGTATCATGAAAGATGAGCTTGTGGGGCCTTTTCGGGTTGGGGATGGAGTCAAGCTCAACTCCCAGTCCTACTGCCAGTTTCTGGAAGACACCTTCAAGCAGTGGTACAGGAAGAAGTCTGCATCCTTCAAGAAAAACATGATTTTCATGCAGGACAATGCTCCATCACACGCGCCCAAGTACTCCACAGCGTGGCTGGCAAGAAAGGGTCTAAAAGAAGAAAAACTAATGACATGGCCTCCTTGTTTACCTGACTGAACCCCATAGAGAACCTGTGGTCCATCATCAAATGTGAGATTTACAAGGAGGGAAAACAGTACAGCTCTCTGAACAGTGTCTGGGAGGCTGTGGTTGCTGCTGCACGCAATGTTGATGGTGAACAGATCAAAACACTGACAGAATCCATGGATGGCAGGCTTTTGAGTGTCCTCAAAGAAAGGTGGCTATATTGGTCACTGATTTGTTTTTGTTTTGTTTTTGAATGTCAGAAATGTATATTTGTGAATGTTGAGATGTTATATTGGTTTCACTGGTGAAAATAAATCATTGAAATGGGTATATATTTGTTTTTTGTTAAGTTGCCTAATAATTCTGCACAGTAATAGTCACCTGCACACACAGATATCCTCCTAAAATAGCTCAAACTAAAAACAAACTAAAAACTACTTCCACAAATATTCAGCTTTGATATTAATGAGTTTTTTGGGTTCATTGAGAACATGGTTGTTGTTCAATAATAAAATGAATCCTCAAAAATACAACTTGCCTAATAATTCTGCACTCCCTGTATGAAAGATACTTTCACTTAGCCCGATCTCTTGCGTTTCCGCTTATACAAGAAATCAACCTGTTGTGTTTGTTGCAACGGGCATTGTCGCTGTCCACTCGGGAAACACAACCCGTTTGGTTCCCTCCGCTAGCTTACGAGTGAGCTGTGTGTCCGAGAACTGTGAATGCATTTATACTTGACGCGCTCACCGAAAACACGAGCATTTCTCATGCGAGATTGCCAACTGTGCAGACGAATATCAAATATGGCAAAGAAGAAAAGGTTGGACAGTTAATTATGCAACTGTAAGTAATGTGTATTCAGCAATAATTCTTCAGTACCGATAGCAGAACCGTTACCGTCAGAGCTTATCAATACTTTGGTCTTGTAGCACCGAAACTGATAAAGTAAGATGTATTTTGTGCAAGAGTCAACATGCAGCAAAAAACAAAACAGTACAGATGTTTCATGAAGAAAAATGAAACCATCTGTGTCAGATCTATTAAAAGAATATATCATGTTCAGTATAACAGTCAAATAATTCAGTATGAACTCTACAGAGCTGCCCCATAACCAGTATTTCATTTGGGTTAGTTTGGGTTTTATACATGATGCAGAACTGAACTCTTACATTCCATTAGTTCATTCATTTTCCTTCTGCTTAGTCCCTTATTTATCAGAAGTCGCCACAGCGGAATGAACCGCCAACTTATCCAGCATATGTTTTACGCAGTGGTTGCCCTTCCAGCTCCACCCCAGTACTGGGAAACACTCATTCACACACACACACACTCATACACTACGGCCAATTTAGTTAATCAATTCCGCTATAGCTCATGTGTTTGGACTGTGGGGGAAACCGGAGCGCCCAGAGGGAACCCAAGCCAACATGGAGAGAACATGCAAACCCCACACAGAAACGCCAAGTGACCCATTCGGGACTCAAACCAGCGACCTTCTTGCTGTGAGGCCACAGTGCTAACCACTGAGCCCATTTTACATAGCATTTACATTCAAATTCAAAGAAACTGGTAACAGTTATCAAGTTAGCTACATCATTAACATCTATCAGTAAAATCGAATGCATTGAGCTGTAATCCTATGTGTGTATGTGTATTTCTTTTATGTATATGTACTGTATGTGCATGTATGTACAGTTGCAATCAGAATTATTCAACCCTCTTTGAATTTATTTTTCTTTTTTAAATATTTCCCAAATGATGTTTAACAGAGCAAGGAAATTTTCACAGTATGTCTGATAATGTTTTTTCTTCTGGAGAAAGTCTTATTTGTTTTATTTCGGCTAGAATAAAAGCAGTTTTTAATTTTTTAAAACCCATTTTAAGGTCAATATTATTAGCCCCTTTAAGCTATATATTTTTTCAATAGTCTACAGAACAAACCATCATTATATAATAACTTGCCTAATTACCCTAACCTGCCTAGTTACCCTAATTAACCTAGTTAAGCCACTTTAAATGTCACTTTAGCTGTATAGAAGTGTCTTGAAGAATATCTAGTCTAATATTATTTACTGTCATCATGACAAAGATAAAATAAATCAGTTATTAGAGGTGAGTTATTAAAACTATTATGTTTAGAAATGTGTTGAAGAAATTTGCTCTCCGTTAAACAGAAATTGGGGAAAAAATAAACAGGGGGGC
Organism: Danio kyathit; assembly: GCA_903798195.1. Classification (NCBI taxonomy): domain Eukaryota; kingdom Metazoa; phylum Chordata; class Actinopteri; order Cypriniformes; family Danionidae; genus Danio; species Danio kyathit. The sequence continues at coordinate 1,640,722 of LR812523.1, read as the reverse complement.
TAATAAATCAGGGGGTTGAATAATTCTGATTGCAACTGTATATCTATAACAGAGTTGACGTTTTCCATCATTTTGTGCTTCAGCTCCAGATGCTAACCTCAAAGCAGACTCCACATGGCGTTTCTAAAACAATTATAAGCATTTTCGTCATATTATTGTTTTTGAAAATGAAATTCACTGAAATATCACAATGATGCCTACTATTGGTGTATCCTTAATATTTTACACAAACGAATGATAGAAGAATAATGACATGCCTCAGTGCCTTCCAGAGTTTCCCGCCACAGGAAGTAGCGCTGCACATTTCTGGCTAAAATGAGAGCCATTTTTGTTTTTGCTTAAAATCAAGATCAGGATTTTCTCACGATTCTGTAGATGTAAAATTAAAGATTAATATGAGTAGCCTATTATTATTTTTAATTCTCAAACATACGGTGAAAAAACAAAAATAATATTAGGCCTACATAGGTCTACTGTTGATTAAAATGCTAAATTTTGCCTTCTCAGTAGTAAACAAACAGTGCGTCAGCTCACATGTGATTTGGCGCTAGTAATACATCTAATTAAGACAGACATTACATTTTTGGGTGAATTATACCTTATAAATACAGCAAGTGACTCTTTCAACACCATTTGGAGGTGTCCATGTTGCTGAGCAGCAAAAAAAAGACTTTTGCGACCTCCTTTATGCTTCTTTCGAACTTGAAAATATAATTGGCTGAATCGAAGATGAGCTGGATTAGGATTGTTTACAGGGTGGAATCGAGATTGCAATCTTTTTTCGATTAGTTGTGCTAACAGGAAGTGACATCAATTGGAGTGAGTCCCATCAGTGTTCATACACATTTTAACTACTAAAATTTCATGACTTTTCCATGATTTTTCCAAGACTTTCAAGTAAATTTTCATGACCTAATTTTTCATTGCAATGTCTACATATGCGTGGTAAAAAAAACAATACATGTTCAAATTTATTACAGCATACCATAAAACACACAACAATCTATTTACTTTCAATTTATATTTATTCATTCATTTTCTTTTCGGCTTAGTCCCTTTATTAATCTGGGGTCGCCACAGCAGAATGAACTGCCAACTTATTCAGCATATGTTTTGCACAGCGTATGCCCTTCTAGCTGCAACCCATCACTGGGAAACATCCATTCACACTCATACATTACGCCCAATTTTAGCTTACCCAATTCCCCTATAGCGCATGTGTTTGGACTGTGGAGAAAATCGGAGCACCCAGAGGAAACCCACGCCAACATGGGGAGAACATGCAAACTCCATACAGAAACGCCAACTGACCCAGCCGGGGCTCGAACCAGCAACCTTCTTACTATGAGGCGATTGTGCTACCCACTGCGCCACCGCGATGCCCAATTTATATTTATATCTATGTAAAATGTATTTAGATGATGCTTACACTGCACTAATAATGTGAGAGTATGTGATTGGACATGGACAGAAAAGAATACAACTAACCTATATTCAATTATACAGATATCTGTTTTCCATGACTTTTCCAAAACTTTTTCTGATTTACCAACACTTTTCCAGGCCTGGAAAATGCAATGTGAAAATTCCATGACTCTTCCAGGTTTTCCATGACCGTATCAACCCTGTCGCATGCTTCTTAATTATTTCAACATATCTGAAGCTGAATGCATGGTTCAGGAGGTTGGTAAAGTTTTATTTATTTGATAGTTTATTTCACATTTCTTGTTTGTAAAGGCTAAATACAAATAAAAAGTGAACAATTTTTTTTGTGCTGTTTTTATTTTTTTAAAAAGTTATAAGAGTCTGGAGGTATTATCGACTTTGCAAATTCACTTTGCAGACATTTGTAGGTACAGACATCCATTGTGTGCGTTCTTGGCAGTTTTTCCTGTCTTTATAATATTGTCCATATCGATATCGGAATTATATCGTATCGACCGAAATAAAAAAATATATTGTGATATAAATTTTTGCCATATCGTCCAGCCCTAGGATTATCTAGGATATGCAAAATGTACACACACACACACACACACACACACACACACACACACACACACACACACACACACACACACACACACACACACACACACACACACACAATAACCCTCGTAAAAAAAGTGACCAGTGCTCCAATGCAAACTTTTCTCAAAGTCCCTTTAAGGCAAGTCATTTCACTCAGCGGCCTTCTTTAAAACACCTCTCGTCAGTATGCTCGGGCATCCTGTCTGAATGGGGAAACATCAAATTCTTTAAAACTGTTTGCCAAGCTTACCAATACATATTTGGAACCACCAATAAAATTAAACAACAACAGTCTCATAAGTTTAGTTTTTCTAAAGGTCCCAATCAAACTAAATCGGCATATTTTCAGCTTGCCTGAGCTAATGCGCACTTGAAAGGAACGAGATCACGACACCAATCTCATTCATGGCCATTCTACACATGATCATCCTCTGGATAATGATCGTCTGATCGCGCTGCTCTTCTGAAGTAATCCACAGCTTGGTCTTGATGGCGAATCTCCTCCAGCAATGACGGCGACTCTTTGTTTACATGTTTGTGGGAGATTGAGTAGTTGCTGTCATGTGATGTGAATTTGACAGGACGGACTGTACCTCACAGTCATTTCACACAGATTACAAAACCAAAAACCTATTGTTTTCAAGTGCACTTGTTCGTTTAAAAGCATAGATTTCAAGCTTTATGTGGATATAATTCTTATGTTTGTGAAGCAAGTATTCGCTGAGATTCCAGTGTGTTTGTTGACTGTGGTAAAAGCACACATTTGGTCCGAGTTTCTCCCCGAAGAAATGCCAATCTATAGCAATCGATGATTGGCTCCTGTACTAGTAGGTGGGGCTTCATTCACCATATTGACCGTTACACTTTTCCCCATTCAAAACTATACGAGTGACACATCTTGTGTATTCTAGAGTCTTTGCTTTTCTAAAAAGTTTGCCGATCACTGCTCCAGCCCTGTTATCCCCGCCCCATGTTTGCCATTGGTCAATTACACAAAGACTCCACCCACACTGGAGTCAGAATCTGATGCCAACAAAGAGAGATCTTGTTTGTGGAAAGCACTGCAAAGTAAACACTACCAACAGATAAGTTGAGAACTCACAAAGGACGTGAAGAGAGAAAGAATCACCTAAAAATAGAGAACCCAACGCCTACGACAGCATAAAGAGACATGAAGACCTCAGAACAAACCAACAAAGACAGGAAACAACTTGAGTTCCCACATGCATCATATGTCAGAGAGTCAGAACAGACTAAATGTTGTCTGACGGATAAATGTGTTACAAAAATAAAGAGTGAAATCCCAGCCGCCGCCGCACAATCACTACAGACTTCACTAACAGAGACAGAGGGAGAATAAAGCTGACAGAAATACAGCAGCAGTGGACGACTGAACCAATCACAGCGGCTCATGAATATCTGCTCTGACCGGCACGCTGACAGCTCGTCCACAGAGAAACAAACACTCACAGCGACACCTTTAGCTTGACTGAGAAACACAACAGGGCACCAAAGTGTTGTTGAAAGTTTCACTCTGTCATATCTGCAATGCCCCAATGGAGTATAATATACAGTTTTCTGATCTAACTCAGGCTAATTGAAGTAGTCAAGCTGTAAACATTTAGACAACACAATAGCCAATAGCAAAACAGCACCAAGTGAGGCAGGTATAAATATAGTAAAGCCCCACCTGATTAGTCAAAGTTGGATAAACAACCTTTGCATGCAAAACAAACATGCACCTCTCTGCGATGTGGATATTGCATATACTATCACAATAATAATCTTTTTTTTCAATATATTGAGCATCCCTACCTGACTTCGATATCAATATAACAATGTATTGAATTGCTGACCAAGTCCAGACTAATATGGTGTGCCTATTGCAATAGTTCAATCTCCATGTCTTGCTGTTTTTGCTAGAGAATAAGAAAGTTCTGTCAGACCCAAAAGTCAAGACAAGTCGCTTTTATTTCCATAGAGGTTTTTACTATGCAGACTGTATCAAAACAGATTTAGAGAGATGAGCAGGCAATCAGATAATGTGAAACAACCTCAGAAGTGTTTGTTTATCAGTTCAATGAAGATATACACTACCTGACAAAAGTCTTGTGGAGGATCCAAGTTGTAAGAGCAACAAATAATATCTTGACTTCTAGTTGATCATTTAGAAAAGTGTCAGAAGGTGGATTTCTCTGATGAATCATCTGTTGATCTGCATCCCAATCCTCACTAATACTGCAGAAGACCTACTGGAACCAGCATGGAGCCAAGATTCTCACAGAAATCCGTCAAGTTTGGTGAAGGAAACATCATGGTTTGGGGTCATTCAGTATGGGGGCGTGCGAGAGATCTGCAGAGTGGATGATCAACATCAACAGCCTGAGGTATCAAGACATTTGTGCTGCCCATTACATTACAAACCACAGGAGAGGGACAATTCTCCAGCAGGATAGCACTCCTTCTCATACTTCAGCCTCCACATCAAAGCTCCTGAAAGGTCAAGGTGCTCCAGGATTGGCCATCCCAGTCACCAGACATGAACATTATTGAGCATATCTGGGGTAAGATGAAGGAGGCATTGAAGATGAATCCAAAGAATCTTGAACTCTGGGAGTCCTGCAAGACTTTTGTCAGGTAGTCAACAGTAGCATAGTATTTTGGTCAGTATAGACCAGGGGTGTCCAAACTCGGTCCTGGAGGGCCGGTGTCCTGCATATTTTGGTTCCAACCCCAATCAGACACACCTAAACCAGCTAATCAAGCTCTTTCTATAGGTATACTAGAAACTTCCAGAGAGGTGCGTTGAAGGAAGTTGGAACTAAACCATGCAGGACACCGGCCATCCAGGACTGAGTTTGGACACTGCTGGTATAGACATTCATGCTTTTTTCAGTTGTTTTTAAACAAAGTGGCTAAAGTCTAATACCACTGTAAACACCACAAACTGGGCTACAATAATATGTTAGCAACCTTTATGTCCAAGATTGTTTTTTGAGAAAGAAGAGTGGTTAGTGGTTAGAACCCCAATTTTTAAGTCATTGAAATAACACAGAATATTTATGAACAAGACATTTGAGAACTGGATTTTGTAGCCTATAGTTTCTGCTTCAAAAGGATGATAAAACCCTCTTGTTTACTTGCCTATGGAAAACAATACACTGAGTCAAATGGCGACACAGTGCCTCACTGGTTAGCACTGTTGCCTCACAGCAAGAAAGTCACTGGTTTGAGTCCCGGCTGGGTCAGTTGGCGTTTCTGTGTGGAGTTTGCATGTTCTCCCCGTGTTGGCGTGGGTTTCCTCCGGGTGCTCCGGTTTAGGGATGGGCATTTCTGACCATTCTTCATTTCGATTAATCCACAGGTTTTACAAACGAGTACTCGATTAATCGGGGCGGGGCGTGTGTGCGTCATAGGGGCGGGGCTTAATCAAGAGGCGGGGCGTGTGTGCGTCATAGCGACAATTAAATAACATTCAATAAAAAAATAAAAAAAATAAAAAAAAAATATATATATATATATATATATAAAGCCCTGTTAAAAATGTTGTTGATAAAACTATGACAGGATTCAGAATAGGGATGTGCACGGTTATTCGATCAATCGATTAATCGAACCCATCAGCGACGATCGAGCATGAAAACGATGATCGATTAACTCTAAAATTAAATTACTTTCAATCGTTCTGATTATTTATGCTGGTATTTGGGCGGTAGTTTGATATTTGATTTGGTTATGGCTGCAGGGAGTTGCGTCTAGACAAGACATGAGAGCAGATCTATAGGGGGTCACACACCAGAAGCACCGCGTCGCGCCACGCAGCGCATTTCAGAATTCTAAACATACACAGCGGTGCCCAGCACGACTCAGGACACTGTTCATTTTTCTGCCGCGTCACAGTGCGCCATCTGAATAGTTTCATTTTAAATACCATGCGAATGTGCGGGTCAGGTGTGTGATACTTTCATCTATCATGTGCGCGTCGTGTCTTGACAATCTTTTCGGGGAGGACTAGCCTACGGCATGAGTAGGCTAATGTTTCACCGGATGACACCAAAATCAAAAGCTACTTCAGGGAGCCATGCATCTATCTAAACCCGGATCCTTTATTGTGGTGCAAAGTAAATGAGTCTCGATATGCAAGGCTAAGCACCGTTGCCCATTGGTACCTGGCTGTTCCTGCAACTTCTGTTGAGCGCCTTTTTTCTGCGCCGGTCTAATTGTACATAAACTTCGCACTCGGCTTTCGTCGGAGCATGTGGACCGACTGATCTTTTTGAATAAAAACATGTAGTCCTTCCTTGTGTTAAGTTTTATTAGTCATGCATGGTAAAATATTCGGGCTGTATTTGTTTTAAGTTTAAGCAGCATAGTTAAATTAGGCCGGCTTTATTTTATTTACTTCCACTGACTGATCATTTTGAAAGAAATGTTATTTTACCTAATCTTTAAGTTTTATAGCTGTGGTAAAAATATTCAGGCTATTTTTATTTTAAGTTTAAGCAGCCAAATTATTCTATAATTTTAGTTAGGCTATGTGCTACTTAACAGCCGTTTCGTTAGGCTAAGTTTTGGTGAAACTTTATTTTTGCGAACGTTTTACAATTAAAAAAAACCTTTTTGATCCACATCTGTTGTGATGCTGCTGAAGTAAAATATTGTTTTGGTAAAAATGTCAGTTGAATAAAATAACTGAACTGCAGAGTATCATATGTGTGTTTATTGTTGTTGTCAACAATATAGAAAAAGGTAAGTTATAGTTTTAAAAACGGATCCATATTTCTATATTTATAGAAATAACAAGACACATATTGAAGGGGATAATACTGTAAAATAACTTTGGTTAAAAGTTAAAGCGCCCTGCGAACCGCATCCACTTTCTAGTTGGCATGTAATTCAAGCTCACATGCATTTTGTGTAGATAAACACAATTTGTAATATAATATTTTCATATTGTGTTTAGGCTTAATGATTAATTTTATTTACAATGCGTCATGTAGCCTCACATCAGTGGCGGTTCTAGTTTAAATGCCACCCTGGGCGAACCACCTGCTTTAAGAAATGTACTTAGAAATAAATAAAATTATTATTATTATTATTATTATTATTAATATTATTATTATTAATAATATTATTATTAATATTATACAATTATTATTCTAAATAAATAACAGAAATCAATCCTAAATGTAACTGGAAAACATTTAGACAACTGGAGTGATATGCTAAGATCTCTTAAGAAATCTTTTGCTTGAATATTAAAGACAATTAGAATACAAAAAAATATATTTAATGTAATTATCTATTGTCTTAGACCCGACTCATGGCTGAGAATTAATGGTATAAGTCTTACCTCCCTGATTCATCATCTCTCCTTTCTGCTTCATAGCCATATAGTCAAAATAAGATCATTCATATTATAACTTTAGTTTTGTCGACTTGCAAAGCTCGCTGCGTGCCGACACCTCTGCATAAAAGTTACTCTGGTTTCACAGTACATAAACGGCGTGTATTTTATCGGCGTGCATGCACACCGGGAAAAGAGCAGCGCGTGAGGTGCGCGGGAATGGTTTTCTGCACGCATGCATGCGTCAGTTTGTTTTCACCACTTTTTTTCGTTGCACATAGACAATAACAAACTTCCACATGCAAAATACGCCAAATGTGAATGACCTCTAATGTCTTTATTCTGGGATTACTACTTTAAATTAATACACTTGCACAAAGTAAATCGTAACTCAAAGCTTTTACTGGGGCTCGTTTTTTTTCGCACCGTCTCCCCGTGCCAGCTAGATGCCACCCTGGGCACCGACCATATTGCCCATGACTGAATACGCCACTTGTTACACTTCTTTAAATGTTTACTGTGTTAATCAATATTGATGGTGATTTTTAATAACCCAACAGCGTTGATTTAATTGTTTTCTGAATCCTGTCATAGTTTTATCAACAACATTTTTAACAGGGCTTTAAATAATATCTATCTATCTATCCATCTGTCTGTCTATCTATCTATCTATCTATCTATCTATCTATCTATCTATCTATCTATCTATCTATCTATAATTTTAAAAATTGAATTAAAGCCCCGCCCCCTTGCATAAAGCCCCGCCCCTCCAGCTTAAGCCCCGCCCTCGATTAATCGAGTACTCGTTTGTCAAACCTGTGGATTAATCGAAATGAAGAATGGTCAGAAATGCCCATCCCTAATTCAGAAAACAATTAAATCAACGCTGTTGGGTTATTAAAAATCACCATCAATATTGGTTAACACAGTAAACATTTAAAGAAGTGTAACAAGTGGCGTATTTAGGCATGGGCAATACGGTCGATGCCCATACCGGCATCTGGGTGGCACGGGGAGACGGTGCGAAAAAAACGAGCCAAGTACAAGCTTTGAGTTACGATTTACTTTATGCAAGTGTATTAATTTAAAGTAGTAATCCCAGAATAAAGACATTAGAGGTCATTCACATTTGGCGTATTTTGCATGTGCAAGCTTGTTATTGTCTATGTGCAACCGAAACAAAGGTGGTGAAAGCAAACTGATGCATGCATGCGTGCAGAAAACCATTCCCGCGCGCCTTACGCGCTGCTCTGCACCCGGTGTGAATAGGCCTTAGGCTACATGCACGCCGGTAAAATACACGCCGCTTATGTACTGTGAAACCGGAGTAACTTTAATGCTGAGGTGTAGGCGCGCAGCGAGCTTTGCAAGTCGACAAAACTAAAGTTATTATATGATGATGATCTTATTTTGACTAGCCTATATGGCTATGAAGCAGAAAGGAGAGATGATGAATCAGGGAGGTAAGACTTAATAACATTAATTCTCAGCCATGAGTCGGGTCTAAGACTACAGATAATTACATAATATACATATTCTTTGTATTCTATAGAATTTACTTTAATATTCAAGCAAAAGATTTTTTGCGATCTTAGCTTTTTAGCTTATCACTCCAGCTGTGTCTACATTTTTTCCAGTTACATTTTGGATTGATTTCTGTTATTTATTTAGAATAATAATTGTACAATAATAATAATAAAAATAATAATAATAATAATAATAATAATAATAATAATTTTATTTCTAAGTACATTTCTAAAAGCAGGTGGTTCGCCCAGGGTGCCATTCAAACCGCCACTGACGTGAAGCATGTAGGTTTTCTACATGAGGCATTGTAAATAAAATTAATCATAAAGCCTAGAGACACAATATGAAAATATTATATTACAAATTGTGTTTATCTACACAAACAGAAAGTGGATGCGGTGCGCAGGGCGCTTTAAAACAACAGCAACTGAAGCCGCGCAGAAAAAAGAAACCAAAGTTATTTTACAGTATTATCCCCTTCAATATGTGTCTTATTATTACTATAAATATTTTGGATCCGTTTTTAAAACTATAATCTACCTTTTTCTATATTGTTGACAACAACAATAAAAACACACGATACTCTGCAGTTCAGTTATTTTATTCAACTGACATTTTTACCAAAACAATATTTTACTTCAGCAGCATCACAACAGATGTGGATCAAAAAGGTTTTTTTTTTTTTTTTTGTAAAAGGTTTGCAAAAATAAAGTTTCACCAAAACTTAACCAAACGGCTGTTAAGTAGCACAGTGATGCGCGGAGGGCGGTATAGGCTATCCGCGGGCGCTGCAGATAATCCGCGGGTCGGGTAATAAAAAAATACATTATGATTAATTGTGGGTGGGTCATAGCAGTTGACCAGCAAAAAACAGAGAGTAGACTTCGCAGAATGTGAAGATGAGACGCCCAAGCACAGTGCAAAGAAAAAGACCAAGTAAACATAAGCCTATAAACATAACATAACATAGCTGCTGTTTAGGCTGAAGTGACACCGTTTTTGTTATCTTTTTCCATATGTAAAAGCTGAATCTGCTGTTAATAACGAACGATCCACAGTAACCTATCATCATGCTTAAAACAAAGAATTAGAATTATTATGTAGATCGGGTGCGGGCTCGGGAGTGGATATATATATCCAAATATAAAATAAAATAAAATGTGTGGGCGGGTGGCAAGCGGATGATTAGAATGAAGGAGCAGATTCGGGTGACATTTCAGCTGATCCGGGCATCTCTAGCACATAGCCTAACTAAAATTAGAAGCTAGCATAATTTGGCTGCGTAAACTTAAAATAAAAATAGCCTGAATATTTTTTACCACATCTATAAAACTTAAAGATTAGGTAAAATAACATTTCTTTCAAATTGACCAGTCAGTGGAGGTAAATAAAATAAAGCTGGACTAATTTAACTATGCTGCTTAAACTTAAAACAAAAAGAGCCTGAATATTTTATCATGCATGGCTAATAAAACTTAACACAAGGAAGGACTACATGTTTTTTTCAAAAAGATCAGTCGGTCTACATGCTCCGATGAAAGCCGAGTGCGAAGTTTATTTTCAATTAGACGGCGGTGGAAAAAGGCGCTCAGAAGGCAGAGAAGTTGCAGGAACAGCCAGGTACCAATGGGCAAGGGTGCTTAGCCTTGCAGATCGAGACTCATTTACTTGCACCACAATAAAGGATCCGGGTTTAGAGAGATGCATGGCTCCATGAAGTAGCTTTCGATTTTGGTGTCATCCGGTGAAACATCATCACTCGTGCCATAGGCTAGTCCTCGCCGAAAAGATTGTCTGACATGGCGCGCACATGACAGCTGAAAGCATCACACACCAGACGCGCACATTCGCATGGTATTTAAAATGAAACTATTCAGATGGCGCTCTGTGGCGCGGCAGAAATATGAAGTGTCCTGAGTCATGGCTGGGCACCGCTGTGTACCCTGAAACCGTTTAGAATTCTGAAATGCGCTGCGTGGCGCGGCGCTTCTGGTGTGTGAGCCCCTATACTCCATCTGCGCTCAGGTCTCTCTGGACCGCAACTCCCTGCAGCCATAACCAATCAAATATCAAACTACCGCCCAAATACCAGCATGACCAATCAGAAAGATTTAAAGTAATTTAATTTTAGAGCCAATCGATCATCGTTTTCATGCTCGATCGTCGCTGATGCGTTCGATTAATCGATTAATGGAATGATCGTGCACATCCCTACTCCGGTTTCCCCCACAATCCAAACACATGCGCTATAGAGGAATTGATTAACTAAATTGGTCGTACTGTACGAGTGTGTGTGTGTGTGGGTGTTTTTCAGTACTGGGTTGCAGCTGAAAGGGCATCCACTCTGTGAAACATATGCTGGAATAGTTGGTGGTTTATTCCGCTGTGACCCTTGATGAATAAAGGGACTAAGCCGAAGGAAAATAAATGAATGAATGAGTGATAAGTTTTCTTAGACACTGAAAAGCTCTATGGCAGGGGTCTCAAATTGCTGGCCCACGGGCTATTTACAGCCCGCCCGCCCTCCTCCTCCCAACGTCCTGCAACTGACCTTAAAAACATATCGAGATTCGGCTGCCAAAACAAATATTTTTGAACCTCCATCATCATTGTTGTGCTGTCGCGTCTAGCCACTTGTGGTTTTGACCCGCCACCTAGTGGACATATAAAGTACTGCGTTCAGATTAGTTTTACTTTCATTTTCTCTCAGTGTGCGGTCGAGAGTAACACACACGCGTTTTAATCAGTGTTGTCAACTTAGCGACTTTGTCGCTAGATTTAGACAAATTTTCAAAAAAGCGACTAGCGACAAATCTAGCGACTTTTTTGTGTGTTACTGGAGATTTTTATAGACTGTCGTTTGTCCATTACTGTACCGTTCCTACTCTTGTCAACGAGCTGCGGGTGATGCCGCCGGCCCCTCCCCCGCCTCAGAGCACTGACAGGCGGCCCAGTCCTCATACAGCAGTCTCTCCCACCTGCAGCCTGACAGCAGATCACCCCTCTGCGTACCGACGGCAAATGATTTAGCACCGGCAGTGTGAAGGTATCTCCCTTGTACAGTCAAACCGATCTGCTTCTCCTTTATTTGAACAATTTAATTTGACCGTTTATTCTTTTCTTGTTCACAATCAGAGATGTTTTAAGTGAGAGTTTCAGAACTTGTCTGAGTTTATTATGTCTGAGCGATTACTGCAAATTACTTATCTATAATGATATACTGTATTCAAACAGCAATCAATTTAGTTAAATTGACATGCTTGCATAAAGCGTAGTGCAAATATAAAATACCCCATTTATTTACCATAGGCTGTTAAACAGAAATGGTAGAACGTGATGACGTCAGTAATATGCAAATTAGCGTATGACATAATCTAGCGACTTTTAGCGACTTTTCGGGCAGAGCTTAGCGCCTTTTCATTGAAAATAGTTGGCAACAGTGGTTTTAATTCTGTGGCTGATTTAAACGTTGAAATATATGTCCGTAAGTGCTCCATCTTTACTAAAGCTCTATTTTTGTAAATAGGGTCATTTGATTATTATCAGTTTTATACCACCTGTATATTGTTGTACAAACACTTCTTCATGGCTTACACATTATGCTGGTGGTGTAACAAATATGATCATTTTGATAATATTTGACTCAAATTTTCTCAGTTAATAGATTTTCCTCATATGCTTATTAAGATTTGCATAAAAACTATGTACATTAGTGAAATTGTACTGCTGGCTGAACTGAAACTGAACTTGTTCAAGTAAATGTAAATATGTACATACTTTTCCTTAGTTGTAGTTTTACAAAAAAAAAGAAAGATATTGAGAAGAACAAAGCCACTAAAGTTACCCAAACTGCTTTCAGCTGTTCTTACGCTATTGGGAAAATACAATTGGTTGGGACAGAATGATAATTATCATGCCTATTATTTGTAGTATTTTCATAACGATTAAAACTCCCCCTTCAATATGTACAACAAGAAACAAAAAGCTTGAATTTTGACTGCATATACTCTGTGGAAGAATGACTGAGTGTGTAGCTGCGTCCCAAATGGCACACTATACACTTATACACTCAACAGCATAGTGTATGCATGTAGTGTCGTCCCAAATGGAACACTAATGTTTTTTTTACTAAGCGCAAATTCAAACCGTTTCCCTGATGACGTTTGACGGTTGCCAAATTAGTAAAATAAATGACCAAACGACAGAATCATAAATGTCATGAGTATAACCACATTCACCATCAGGAGGCGCTATGAAGTTATTCAACATGTGCGCCTGATAGCACCGCCCCTTCCGCTACGTGAGTAAAGCGGAGTGCGTGAAGTGTCCATCATTCCACACTTCATTTTACCGGTTGAATGAGAGCATCATCTGGGTAATTAAAGTGCACTTATTATTTTTTTAGAGTTTCCAGTGTGAATGCACTGCTTACACTATTATACTACAAAATGGCGTAAAATAGTGCATAAGTATGCGATTTGGTACGCACCTTGTGTCTAACGTTCGGCCATACACACAACAACCACAGATATATTTCAGCAGCTGATGTGTGACACGATAAACGTGCTGATTTGCAACATCACTGGTCACAGGTAATGCTTGAAATATAAACGTCATGTCTGTTGTCCATCAATTATGTCAGGTTTCCACTTTTCTTCTTGTACTTGAATGTTAAAATGGCCCTCTAAGAACTGTCAGTCACTGATATGGCCCCGGCGACGCAGTGGCGCAGTAGGTAGTGCTGTCACCTCACTGCAAGAAGGTCGCTGGTTCGAGCCTCAACTGGGTCAGTTGGCGTTTCTGTGTGGAGTTTGCATGTTCTCCCTGCGTTCACGTGGGTTTCCTCCGGGTGCTCTGGTTTCCCCCACAGTCCAAAGACATGCGGTACAGGTGAATTGGGTAGGCTAAATTGTCCGTAGTGTATGAGTGTGAATGAGTGTGTATGAATGTTTCCCAGTGATGGGTTGCGGCTGGAAGGGCATCCGCTGTGTAAAACATATGCTGGATAAGTTGGCGGTTCATTCTGCTGTGGTGACCCCAGATTAATAAATGGACTAAGCTGAAAAGAAAATGAATGAATGAATGAATGAATGAATGAAATGGCCCCCCGCTATGGTTCATACGCAAGGAGGTGTGAATTCATTATTAAAGCAGACATTCATTTCTCAGCTTTCAGCTGTATCTTTTGAATATTGCTTCAATGCAGCTTTAAAGTTATAAACATCAAGATCAAAAAACTATTTAGTTAAAACAACAGTGGAAGCTCTTTATCAAGTATGGTGTAAGCCTTTCTGGAGTACTGATTACATCAAGTCCCAACTATAATACATAAAACTGACATTATATTATTATGCAAAGCCTTAGAAACTGCCTACACTCTAAGAAATAAAGGTACATGAGCTGTCACTGGGGTGGTACCTTTTCAAAAGGTACAAATTTGTACCTAAAAGGTTCATATTAATACCTCAAGGGTACATATTAGTACCTAAAAAGTACAAAAGTGTTCCTTTTAAAATTTGTAGGTACTAATATAGACTTTTGAGGTACCAATATGGACCCTTCAAATACAAATGTGTACCTTTTGAGAAGGTACCACCCCAGTGACAGCTCGCGTACCTTTATTTCTGAGAGTGTAGCTACCACTCAGAATCAACTGCCCAATGCTCATATTTTCGAATGATTGTGCGTGTGCATGTGTGTGTTCTCTTTGAATAGCTGTGTATAATTGCACCACTAACTCCAATGTCAAGGATTTGATTCCCCAAGAAGTGCATGCACTGATAAAAATATATTCCTTCCATGCAATGTAAGCACTCTTGATAAAAGCATCTGCCAAAAGCCAGTCTTGGTACCAAGAAGAGAAAATAAAAATCCCATTAATTTCCTCCACAGAGAGCTGTGTAATGTTCAGACTCCAGGATTCACAGTGAGGATTCCAGTCAGCCTTATTTTATGATCATCAATCATGTCTGAAAGCCTGGTGAATACACTAAACAACCAATAATCCTGGAGAGAGACCATAATCAGAGAAAAAAGCCGCTGTTACCATGGAAACAGAAAGAAGGCTCAGCGGTGGTCGCCCACTCCCATGATGCATTGCGATTGAAGAAATCAAATCAGTTTGGCTAAACTTACAAAACTGCTTATCTTACATATAAATATATTTACAAACAGTTTACACACTTTTGTTTACACTACCTGACAAAACCTATCCAAGTTTTAGGAACAGCAAATAATAACTTGACTTCTAGTTGATCATTTGGTATCAGAAGTGTCTCATATGAAAGGCAAAGGCCTCTAGAGGACGCTTATTTGTCCACAATAAAATATGATCATGCCTTGATGTTGAATGATTTCATTAGGACAGTAAGGTCTGACTCTGCTTAGACTAAAGTCTCGTCACTGAACCTTCAATAATGTCCAGTATAGAATATAAAGTCATGCTGCAGTGGAAACAGAATGAATATTGTGTCTGACTCCATCATGAGCTTGGAGGACTGCATCATACATCTCTGAATGACTCAAATCACTGATTAATAAAGTCATCTGGAATGGCAAAGAAAGCGTTCCTGCAGGACTCCCAGAGTTCATCAAGAGTCTTTGTGTTCATCTTTAACGCCTCCTCCATCTTACCCCAGACATGCTCAATAATGTTCATGTCTGGTGACTGGGCTGGCCAATCCTCCAGCACCTTGACCTTCTTTGCTTTCAGGAGCTTTGATGTGGAGGCTGAAGTATGAGAAGGAGCGCTATCCTGCTGGAGAATTTGCTCTCTACTGTGGTTTGTAATGTAATGGGCAGCACAAATGTCTTGATACCTCAGGCTGTTGATGTTGATCATCCACTCTGCAGATCTCTCGCACACCCCCATACTGAATGAACCCCAAACCATGATGTTTCCTTCACCAAACTTGACTGATTTCTGTGAGAATCTTGGCTCCATGCTGGTTCCAGTAGGTCTTCTGCAGTATTTGTGATGATTGGGATGCAGATCAACTGGAAAAATCCACCTTCTGACACTTTTCCAAATGATTAACTAGAAGTCAAGATATTATTTGTTGCTCTTACAACTGAGATCCACCACAAGACTTTTGTCAGGTAGTGTAGAATATGCAGTCAGTATTTTTAAAAAGTCAATCTAAAGCATCAAAAAAGATGTTTTCTTTCAGACATTTCAATAAATCCTGACTAGTTTGCTAGGGCCCTTTGAAATGGGTTTAATTTATGTAAATTGTGTGTTATATTTTGGAATTTTAAATGTTTTATGATCAACTTGAATCCAAATAAAAAAATAAAAAAAAACATTTATCAAATAAATGCACAATACTGAAATCATATTTATTTCTATAGAAACCAATATTTCTATAGAGGCCTTTAATTAGAAACTGAAAATGATTTGTAAGAATTTGATATTATTTTATTAAATAATATAATGTTGTAAGACTTAAAAAATTTAACAACTTAAAGTTCACGTGAACTGGAAAATACTCCGATTTTATTTCAGTATGTTGATGTACTTCCAACTGAAACTGAATATTGAGGCAGGGCTTTCATTCCCTCATAGCAAACTAACGGTAGAGGGGCGTGGCTATGATTATTGTGGCTGAATGTGGCTAGCAAAATAAACACTGTAAACTGAGGTGCAACTAAAAACTGGTGTAAATTCAATAGCGCAGTTAGATTTTTTTTGTTATTTAAAGAGGGATGCGCAGCAGCACACAAACATATTTAAAGTTTGTGTAAACCAGAGGTTGCAAAAGACTCATTTCAGTATGTTGATGTACTTCTAACTAAAACCAAATATTGAGTAGAGGGCGGGGCTTTCTATTTGCACATCATGGTCTCGTAGCAACTAATAATAATAATAATACATTTTATTTGTAATGCGCTTTTCTCAAACTCAAAGCGCGTACAAGGCAAAAACAATAAAACAGTAAAAACATATAAGAATAAGATAAGAATAGATCACACATTAAAAACACTACTAAAAAGGTGAGTCTTCAGAAGCTTCTTAAAACAATCCAGAGACATGTCATTCCTAATGTTAAAGGGTAATGCAATCCATAATTTTGGCGCACGGTGTGAAAAAGCCCGACCACCCATGGTGCTAAGTCTGCAGCATAGCTGGAACAGGGTAAGACCCGGAGACTGCGAGCAGGAGCGCTCACAAGATCACAGATTTAATCAACCAATGGTAAGAGGGGTGTGGCTAAGAATATTGTAGATGAAGCGTCAAACTGACAGCATCAGAGAAGGACAGCCACTCCAAACGCAGAAGCAGATGCTCAGATTTTGATTGAAGATTACCAAAACAAACAGTTTTCAGTGGACTATTAATTGGACTTAAAAGAAGACCCATTGTGCAAGCTTTGTGGGGAGAGGGGTACCATGGCACACATCCTGTCTGGGTGTAAAATAGCACTTGCCCAAGGTAGATACAGGTGGCGCCATGACAAGGTGCTCATGACACTCGCTAACACCCTGGAGGAAGAGAGACGCAAGAAACACCAACCACATGGGAGAGCAACACCATCAATCAAGTTTGTAAGAGCGGGTCAAAAGCCACCAACCACAGTAACAACAAGAACCAATCTGCTGCAAAAGGCCCAATCATGGCAAATGAAGGTAGAACTGAGGGAAAGACTGCAATTCCCCCCGGTTATCCAGACAACCCTGAGGCCAGATGCAGTACTGTGGTCTGAAGAGGCAAAGAAGATCATTCTCATTGAACTTACAGTCCCATGGGAAGAGGGTTGTGAGCTAGCACCAGGACCTCTTGCATGACTGCAGGGAGAAAGGTTGGCAGGCATGGCTCTTCCCAGTCGAGGTCGGCTGTAGAGGATTCCCTGCCCAGTCAGTATGGAGGATGCTTACAGCCATTGGGGTGATGGGGAGGGAGAGAAAGATAACTATTCGCAGGATGGGGAGGCAGCAGAGAGAGCTTCTTGCTGGTTATGGAGCAGGAGAGAGGAGCTTAGCTGGAAGCCAGGGGGAGTTGATGGGCAGTGATTTGGCCACCACTGCTGACCCACCAATGTTGAGGGTGTTGCGGTTTAGGGTTGAAACACCCAATGATCATTGGATACCGCCTGATGACATCAACTCCTCCTGGCCAAGGCTACATTCACCAAAAGTGAATGAAGGAGAAGCATCTTTGGATGTAGTTGTAAAGACTATGAATTACAAATCATAGAATCACCCTCCATTTGCTGAGTGACTGACTTAAAACGAACAAAACAAAACAAACAGAGTAAAATGTTATTGACTGAACAATTTCAACACTGCCATGACAGCACCATAACAATACTGCAAGCAGCAGGAACAAGTATACTACAGGGAAATGTCCTGTCTGCATGCTATTTGAGTGGACTTTGCTTTTTATACTACAAAAAGTGCTATCCTTAACTGGACACCTTAACTAACTAATGCCATCTGCTTCATCATTATAGACCTACATTTAATTTATTCAAACTAAAATCTGTCAATTCCGAGACATTCTGCTTCATAAAACCAACTTTAATGACTAAATTCCACCCTATTTTCAGCATCAGGGAAGTCATGGGCTCCTAATTATGATATGTGGGTATTCATGAATGCTTATGTCCTCCATCAAAGCACATCTGAGGCGCTTGGAAACGGACCCCTCGTGAGCCTGTAAATGCTCACAAATACGCCCAGCTCTAAATGTGTTTTCCACGGCACCAAAGCAGTGGGGTCTAACAAGATTAGAGGTTCTGCCTGTTTGCTGTAAAGCAGTCCATTAGCCAACGCTTAGCGGCTTCCCTTTGGAGAAACCCGACGCGTCCCAGGGGTCTGATCAGCACGGCCCACAGCAGACCTGATTATTGGTGTGTGTGTGTGTGTTTGGCTTCAAAGTGTAATTACAGGCTTATGCATTTCAAATAGTGCTCTTTGAGAAGTTTTTAGGATATTTTGGGGGGAAAAGCTGCATAAAAACTAAAACTGCAACAGGAGAAAATAGACAAGTAAATGATGCAACCCTTAGGAAACTCAATGTAAAATTTAAAATTCATATTTATTAATACTTTGATGCAAACATTGTGAAATAAGTCAGATTTTTCTAAATATTTTTGAAAGAAGAGTCTGCATTTATGATTATTTAATAAAAAAAAACAATAAAACTAATATATATATATATATATAATGTGTGTCCTTCACAAATCATGTGCATATATCTTTTCTATTGTAAACTTAAAAACATTTATTATAAAAATGCATGTTGTAACTCCACTTATATATACAGTATATTAGTGGTGGGCCGTTATCGGCGTTAACGCGAGACTCTTACCAGGTGATTTAAAAAAATATGGCCATTAATCTATTCTCAAAGTTGGGTTGGGAGCTGGGTCTATTCTACGCAAGCTATGAAGACTTTCACCTTGAGAGTTTAGCGCTGATGTATACCTGACCGAATTCCCCTGCAGGTGGCGAGAACGAGTCTTCAAACCTGTGTGTATCCCTACTGTGAAATGACCACATCAAACGTGACGTGCTAACATGGATGCAGTTCACTAGAGTGAATCTGATTAATGTGAGCTCCACATCTAACTATCAGGCACCCGTAGAGTTTATGTGTTCCAGTAAAACATGATCAAATAAAATGGAGCGGGTGCTTTTTAAAATGAATGCAGTGAATGAAATTCAAAACGGTGAGCCGTCTGACAAATAAGTGCCCTTCTGAATCATTCTGAATAATATAATGAAGGTGTTTACGTTAAGTGCTTTCATGTAAGAGTTTCCTGTCATTTTAGGTGACTTTAACTGCAGTTCGGCAGTTTCACTTTCACTCATGAACATTTCATTCATGCCCTCGTGACAAACTGAGGTATTAGACGCATATAAGGAGTAAGGACTGGTGAGAGTGTTATGGAGTTTAATAACACATGCCAAGCGGAAAGAAAAAACTTCCACATTTCATGATGTGTGTGTGTGTGTGTGCGTGCGTGCGTGCGTGCGTGCGTGCGTGCGTGCGTGCGTGCGTGCGTGCGTGCGTGGATCTTGTCTGAAAATATGGCGAAAAGTCCTACATGACACTAATAGTTTGATTGTGGTGTTTAGTTCAATAATGCCACTAATATCTGCATACTCCACATGTCTTCATTCCATTTCTGTTTAGTTCAGTTATGACTTTAGTGGGATTAAGCTCATCAAAAATCTCTGTATGGAGCTTATGTAGGCCTACAGTTCAACTGATGTTTAACTGAATAAACAGTGAGTAAACACAAGTACATCTTATTGAACATCATTTATTTTCATCACCAATTATCATAGTAGAACAGTTTCTCAAGCAGTTTGTGATGCATTTTGGAAAGAGGAGATGAGCCCCTGGTCTAACGCGTCACCTGGCTTGAGAAACCCGTTCTCAAAGACTTACTTTAGTCATTATTTGGGCAGCACACATATTCTGAATGCCTTCAGCAGAATTCAAATGAGCCTTTTTAATCTAGATTAATTCCAAGATTACAGTGAGATTAATCTAGATTAAAAAAATTAATCTATGCCCACCTATAATTTATATATATATATATATATATATATATATATATATATATATACACACACACACATACACACGTTTCATGTTTAGGAGAGAGTGCTTGATTATGTTGCTATAAGATGTTTAATAGATACATAAATATATGTAATAAATTCTGATGTGTATATAATAAAATAGGAAGAAAGGGGATTTAAGTTATTCTGAACGTGGCATGGTTGTTGGTGTCAGACGGGCTGCTCTGAGTATTTCAGAAACTGCTGATCTACTGGGATTTTCACGCACAACCATCTCTAGGGTTTACTGAGAATGGTCTGATAAAAAGAGGAAATATCCAGTGAGTGGCAGTTCTGTGGGCGCAAATGCCTTGTTGATGCCAGAGGTCAGAGGAGAATGGCCAGACTGGTTCCAGCAGATAGAAAGGCAACAGTAACTCAAATAAGAACTCGATACAACCGAGGTCTGCAGAAGAGCATCTCTGAACACACAACACGTCCAACCTTGAGGCGGATGGGCTACAGCAGCAGAAGACCACACCGGGTGCCAGTCCTGTCAGCTAAGAACAGGAAACTGAGGCTACAATTCACACAGGCTCACCAAAACTGGACAATAGAAGATTGGAGAAACGTTGCCTGGTCTGATGAGTCTCCATTTCTGCTGCCACATTCGGATGGTCGGGTCAGAATTCGGCGTCAACAACATGAAAGCATGGATCCATCCTGCCTTGTATCAGCGGTTCAGGCTGGTGGTGGTGGTGTAATAGTGTGGGGGATAGTGTGGCACACTTTGGGTCCATCAGTACCAATTGAGCATGGTGTCAACGCCACAGCCTACCTGAGTATTGTTGCTGACCATGTCCATCCCTTTATGACCACAGTGTCTCCATCTTCTGATGGCTACTTCCAGCAGGATAACGCACCATGTCATAAAGCACCAATCATCTCAGACTGGTTTCTTGAACATGACAATGAGTTGACTGTACTCAAATGGCCTCCACAGTCACCAGAGCTCAATCCAATAGAGCACCTTTGGGATGTGGTGGAACGGAAGCCGACAAATCTGCAGCAACTGCGTGATGCTATCATATCAATATGGAGCAAAATCTCTGAGGAATAATTCCAGTAGCTTGTTGAATCTATGCCACGAAGGATTAAGGCAGTCTTGAAGGCAAAATGGGTCCGACCTGGTACTAGTAAGGCGTACCTAATAAAGTGGCCAGTACGTGTATATAGTTATTTTTTTTATCTCTTTCAAACTTTGAGTATAACGCCCAATTGTACATGTCTGTATACTGTAAACACAATTTAAGATAGCATTCTGATGACCATATGTAACTTAAAATCTACTATACTATGAGGATTGCTTTCACTTTACATTGAGCGAGAGAGAAAAAAGGCGACGTCAAGCATGCATACTGAAAAAAGCACTGCGAAGGCAAAATATACCTGCCACTGACCTTTAAGAATTACATTTCACATTAGTGTCCATCAATAAAGCTTTCAGGTGAAATTCAATGATTACAGCATTAATATTGAACTACTGCAGACTCCTGTCATCATCAGCATCCAAAACATGCGAGCACAAAGACGTCAGAACATCGTGCTCTTTTCGCCTGGAGTGGGCGTCTCTGCCATCCACATCTGCGTGGGACATGAACACACTTGCGCATTCTGTGAATACAGTAGCTATCGATCTGCAGAAACACTGATGCATTCCAGCACGGCCTATTCTTAGCGCGGCTGACGGACACAGACGGGGCTGACTCGCAGCCTATGTTGGGTTGATGTTCTCACAATGTTCCTGCGGCGACTCTGTCAACCTGCAGTGCTCACACATGCTGCGCTACATCGATCCGCCATGGAGAAAGGTCAAGTAAACGAGTGTGGCAGCTTCCTCTCCCAGTGCGCATAAGTGGAAACCATCCAGCCTTACAGTCTCCTTCAAGACTCTCTTCAAAACAATTACAGATCAGAGTTTCTCATACCATTATATCAGGGGAGTAACATGCTAATTCAGGCTAGAATCATGCTAACAACATGCTAATTCAGGCTAGAATCATGCTAGTAACATGTTAATTCAGGCTAGAATCATGCTAGTAACATGCTAATTCATGCTAGTAACATTCTAATTCATGCTAGAAACACGCTAGTAACATGCTGAACCCATGCTAACAACATGCTAATTCATGCTAGCATCATGCTAGTAACATGCTAATTCCCGCTAGAAAATGCTAGTAACATGCTAATTCATGCTAGAATAATGCTAATTCACGCTAGAATCATGCTAGTAACATGCTAATTCATGCTAGAAACATGCTAGTAACATGCTAATTCATGCTAGAATCATGCTAACAACATGCTAATTCACGCTAGAATCATGCTAGTAACATGCTAATTTATGCTAGAAACATGCTAGTAACATGCTAATTCATGCTAGAAACACACTAGTAACATGCTGAACCCATGCTAACAACATGCTAATTCATGCTAGCATCATGCTAGTAACATGCTAATTCCCGCTAGAAACATGCTAGTAACATGCTAATTCATGCTAGAATAATGCTAATTTATGTTAGCAACTGCCTAGCAACCACTCAGAATACTTTAGCAACACCTTAGCAACCGCCTAGCAACACTTTAGCAACCACCTAGCACTGCCATAGCAACCACCTAGCAACCACTCAGAACACCCTAGCAACCACCTAGCAAAACCTTAGCAACAACCTAGCAACTACCTAGCAACACCTTAGCAACCACCTAGCATCACCTTAGCAACCACCTAACAACGTCTTAACAACCACTCAGAACACCCTAGCAACCACCTAGCAACATCTTAGCAACACCTTAACAACCGCCTAGCAACGCCTTAGCAACTCCCTAGCAACACATTAGCAACTGCCTAGCAACCACTTAGAACACCCTAGCAACCGCCTAGCAACACCTTAGCAACTGCCTATCAACACCTTAGCAACCACCTAGCAACGCCTTAGCAACCGCCTAGCAACACCTTAGCAAGCACTCAGAACACCCTAGCAACCACCTAGCAACACCTTAGCAACCACATAAGAACATTTTAACAACCGCCTAGCAACACCTTAACCAGTTCTAGCAACTACCTAGCAACCACTCAAACCACCATAGCAACCATCTAGCAAGCAATCAGAACACCC
The DNA here is from genome assembly GCA_903798195.1 of Danio kyathit. NCBI lineage: Eukaryota > Metazoa > Chordata > Actinopteri > Cypriniformes > Danionidae > Danio > Danio kyathit. Next base: position 1,617,133 of record LR812523.1, on the reverse strand, counting down.
TAGCAAAGCCTTAGCAACCATTCAGAACCCCCTATCAGCCAACCTAGCAAGAAACATGCCAATCTATCCTAGAAACATGCTAACTTATATGTACTTCTCTATGCCGAATGTTTCAAACTTCATAAAAACGTTATTTACACTTTAAAACTACTTCAAACCTTCAGACTCGGCTTTCTCAAGCCACCATAAAGTTTGTCCTCAAACTTTAATATTTAGTTTTTTCTACGACATATATTGCGATATAGGGGTGTCACAGTGGCTCAGTGGTTAGCACTCAGCCCTCACAGCAAGAAGGTTGCTGGTTTGAGTCCCAGCTGGGCCAGTTGGCATTTCTGTGTGGAGTTTGCATGTTCTCCAATTCATGCATAAGTTAACATGAATTAACAGTGAACAACACATCTGTCAAGCATCACGTCATCTTTGCTGATGTTAACTAAATGTATATTAATGTGTCTTTTAATACATTAGTTAACATGAACTAAAGGTAAACAACTATTATTCAGCATTGCATAATCTTACTTTTCCTATAGAACAGTTCTACACTTTCTTTAACATTTCTTTTATTAGACAATCACAGTGGCCTTATTTTATTTATCTTAGTTACATGATGACACTTTGCTAACTTTATGTTTTACATTTTTACCTTGCTGATATGTTGAATTATGCTGCACGCTCCTGTTGTTTGGGGTGACCGTGACCCCAGTGATTAAAGTGTGCAAATGATAACTATACCATTAAATTCAAGTAATTCACTCTAAATTGAATCTTTTCTCCTAGTTAAATGTTAGTTTGCATTTATCCTGAGCTTAATAAATAAAAAGAAGAAATAAGTGTATTATTAAATACAGAAATAACTGTATAACTTCTTAATTCAAGAAAAATCTTATTAAAAATAGAACTGTATAGGTTTTATATATGATATTCTGCAAATTAACCACAAACTTTACAATGGTGCTGTGACGTCATACATCAGAAACTTTATAATTCATTTCAAAAATACATTTCTGAATATTCATTCATTCATTCATTCATATATTTTTGTCTGCTTTCTGGGACCGGGTCGCGGGGGCAGCAGGCTCAGGAGAGAACCCCAGACTTCCCTCTCCCCAGACATTTCCTCCAGGGGGATCCTAAGGCGTGCCCAGGCCAGTCGAGAGACATAGTCCCTCCAGCGTGTCCTGGGTCTTCCCCGAGGCCTCCTCCCGGTGGGACATGCCTAAAATACCTCCTTGGTAGGCGTACAGGAGGCATCCGAAACAGATGCCCGAGCCACCTCAGCTGACTTCTCTGGATGTGGAGGAGCAGCGGCTCTACTCAGAGCTCCTACCGGGTGACAGAGCTCCTCACCCTATTCATAAGGGTGCGCCCTGCCACCCTGCGAATGAAACTCATTTCAGCTGCTTATATCCGAGATCTTGTTCTTTCGGTCATGACCAAAGCTCATGACCATAGGTGAGAGTAGGAACGTAGATTGACCGATAAACCATGAGTTTTGCCTTTCGGCTCAGCTCCTTCGTTACCACAACAGACCGGTACATCGACTGCATTACTGCTGCACCAATCCGCCCGTCAATCTTACACTCCATATTTCCCTCACTTGTGAACAAAACCCCAAGATACTTGAACTCCTCCACCTGGGGTAAGGACTTTCCTCCAACCTGGAGATGACAAACCACCTTTTTCTGGTGGAGCACCATGACCTCAGACTTGGAGGTGCTGATTCGCATCCCAGCAGTGTCACACTCTGCAGCAAACCGCCCCAGTGCATGCTGAACATCCATGTTCGATGAAGCCACCAGAACAACATCGTCTGCGAATAACAGAGATGAGGTCCTGTGGTCGCCGAATCGGACCCCTTCCAGGGTCCTCCTTTACCACAACGAAGGAGCACCCTGGTGTAGAGCTGGTCCAGTGTAGCACAGCCTGGTTGAAAACCGCATTGTTCCTCCTGGATCCTAGGTTTAACCATCGGTGGGGTCCTCCTGTCCAGTACCCTGGCTATATATACTATATACTGTATATATATATATGCAATTAGGAAAAGTCATGATTATTGGGCTTTCATGATTGGCAAAGTCATGATTAAAAGTCAACATTTCAGGAATTGTCACTTCATAGGTTTAATTCTCGCTATTAATTAACCATTCTCTTTGCCTCAAACTCATAACTTGTTGCTTATTAATAGTAATTAAGCTTAAGATTATGCAGAAAATATGCTTTATAAGTATTAATAAAGTGCCATCATGTCAATAACAGGCTTGCTATTAAGCAACTAATTAACAGAGAGAATTGAAAGCGTTCCCAAAAAATAATTACACATATTTTTCTTCTTAAAGAGGTAATATGCACCCTAAACCTAAAATGGAGGTTTTAAATCAGCATGCAAACTATTCAGTGTGATAAACTGATGCAATAAAATCACATCTTGCATGTCATCTGCCTTCCACATATTAGAACAGATGAATAACTTCAGACAGCAGAAGAAAACCATCCTATCATCATCATCTCCAAATCAGATCCAGCCACATTCATAAAGCACCATATCAAAACACTTCTCAGATAATCAGAGAATGTGTCGAGGTGAAGCCGACCCTGGAGACTCATGAGAACTACAGCTGGAACCAAAACACGGCACTTCTGCTCACGGTGAGAAATCACAGCTACTATTACAGATGTCAGATAAATGCTCTGAGGGAACAGGGTGTTAAAAATGCCCAATCTGCAATCACCCAGGGGCAAACATTCAGGAGAAAATTAATTTATCATATAACTTGTTTTGTTCCTTTTTTACTTAAAGTCTGCATGAAGTTAAAAAGTACAATGATTTAGCAAGCGCAGATTATTATTCTTAAGGTGAACAATTATTCTGTTAATCTACTGAAAAAACAAAGTTTGTTTTGGTAATCTTTAATTAAAATCTACATCTGACACTCCAACCAACTGCTGTGAGAGTAAGATGAGAGGAGGATCTCAAAAAGAAAACCCTACTCAATATTCAGTTTCAGTTGGAAATATTTAACCATACTGAAGTAAAACCCTGCTTCTTACTCAATATTCCATTTCAGTTGGAAATACGACATCATACTGAACTAAAACCCCGCCCCCTACTCAATATTCAGTTTCAGTTGTAAATACATTATAATACTGAACTAAAACCACACCCCCTACTTAATATTCAGTTTTATTTGGAAGTACGTCATCGTACTGAACTAAAACCACGCCCTCTACTTAATATTCAGCTTCAGTTGGAAGTACATCGTCATACTGAAATAAACCCCCCCTACTCAATATTCTGTTTCAGTTGTAAATACGTCATCATACTGAAATAAAACCCCGCCCCTACTCAATATTCCATTTCAATTGAAAGTCATTATACTAAAATAAAACCACGCCTCCTATTCAATATTCAGATTCAGTTGGAAATACGTCATCATACTAAAATAAAATCCCGCCCCCTAATCAATATTCAGTTGGAAATGTCATCATACTGAAATAAAACCCCGCCCACTACTCAACATTCAGTTTCAGTGGGAAATGTCATCGTACTGAAACAAAACCACACCCCCTACTCAATATTCAGTTTCAGTTGGAAATACATCATCATACCGAACTAAAACCCACCCCCTACTCAATATTCAGTTTCAGTATAAAAAAAAACAGCATCATACTAAAATAAAACCCCGCCCCCTACTCAATATTCAGGTTTCAGTTGGAAGTACGCCATCATACTGAACTAAAATCACGCCCCCTACTCAATATTCAGTTTCAGTTGGAAGTACATTGTCATACTGAACTAAAATCACGCCCCCTACTCAATATTCAGTTTCAGTTGGAAATACATTGTCATACCGAACTAAAACCACACCCCCTACTCAATATTCCATTTAATTTCAATAAGTCTCCTTCTCCAATCGGTTTACAACTGTTGAATTATGTGCACTTCTAAATGTTCACTTAAATGTGAGATCAAAAATGCCACAAAAAAAAAACGAAGAAAAAAAAATGATCTTTTGCAAGAGCTTTTCTGATTTAGAGCTATTTGTGATCTGCTGAAAATAACTTGTTCATCCTAATAACTTTCATTTTATTATTCGACTAATTCGAACTGCAAGGAGAATAATGTGTGTGTGTGCGTGTGTGTGTGCGTGCGTGTGCGTGTGTGTGTGCGTGTGCGTGTGTGTGTGTGTGTGTGTGTGTGTGTGTGTGTGTGTGTGTGTGTGTGTGTACGTGTTTTTGTGACATATCAGGACACAAATCTGTATAATGACATAGGTATGACACAGGTATTACAAAAAGCAGGTGAAATATGAGGACATTGGTGACGTCCTCACTTCTAAATCACACAGGATGAGTTTATTCAGGGAGTAAAGCTGTACACCGTCTCCTGTGATGGTTGGGTTTAGGGGTAGGGTGGGGTGAGGGCAATACAATATACGGTTTGATCTGTATAAAATGAAAGGAAGCCTATGTAATGTACCCACTTTTCACAAAAACAAGTGTGTGTGTGTGTGTACTGCTCACATTGTCACTATAAATGTCTATTTATAGCTTATCAGACTTTGGCCACTGTATGGAAAAACAAAGCAGCAGTCACCCTGGTTGGAGAGAATGATGACACATTCTCATTATTCACCAAACTATTCATTTACTGACAAACAACTGGCTTTGCATTGGCCTTTAACTCATCTCTATCCAACAGCCAGAAGAATCATGAGTCACAGAGAAATCAAAAAAATTCATCTGCTGTCCCAAATGGTTTATTTACTGTGGAATTGCAGGCAGTGCAAAATTATTAGGCAAATGAGTATTTTGAGCACTTCATCCTCTTTATGCATGTTGTCTTACGCCAAGCTGTATAGGCTCGAAAGCCTACTACCAATTAAGCATATTAGGTGATGTGCATCTCTGTAATGAGAAGGGGTGTGGTCTAATGACATCAACACCCTATATCAGGTGTGCATAATTATTAGGCAACTTCATTTTCTTTGGCAAAATGGGTCAAAAGAAGGACTTGACAGGCTCCGAAAAGTCAAAAATAGTGAGATATCTTGCAGAGGGATGCAGCACTCTTAAAATTGCCAAGCTTCTGAAGCGTGATCATCCAACAATCAAGCGTTTCATTCAAAATAGTCAACAGGGTCACAAGAAGCGTCTGGAAAAACCAAGGAGCAAAATAAACTGCCCATGAACTGAGAAAAGTCAAGCGTGCAGCTGCCAAGATGCCACTTACCACCAGTTTTGCCATATTTCAGAGCTGCAACATCACTGGAGTGCCCAAAAGCACAAGGTGTGCAATACTCAGAGACATGGCCAAGGTAAGAAAGGCTGAAAAACCACCACCACTGAACAAGACACACAAGCTGAAACGTCAAGACTGGGCCAAGAAATATCTCAAGACTGATTTTTCTAAGGTTTTATGGACTGATGAAATGAGAGTGAGTCTTGATGGGCCCGTGGCTGGATCGGTAAAGGGCAGAGAGCTCCAGTCCGACTCAGACGCCAGCAAGGTGGAGGTGGAGTACTGGTTTGGGCTGGTATCATCAAAGATGAGCTTGTGGGGCCTTTTCGGGTTGAGGATGGAGTCAAGCTCAACTCCCAGTCCTACTGCCAGTTTCTGGAAGACACCTTCTTCAAGCAGTGGTACAGGAAGAAGTCTGCATCCTTCAAGAAAAACATGATTTTCATGCAGGACAATGCTCCATCACACGCGTCCAAGTACTCCACAGCGTGGCTGGCAAGAAAGGGTCTAAAAGAAGAAAAACTAATGACATGGCCTCCTTGTTCACCTGACTGAACCCCATAGAGAACCTGTGGTCCATCATCAAATGTGAGATTTACAAGGAGGGAAAACAGTACACCTCTCTGAACAGTGTCTGGGAGGCTGTGGTTGCTGCTGCACGCAATGTTGATGGTGAACAGATCAAAACACTGACAGAATCCATGGATGGCAGGCTTTTGAGTGTCCTTGCAAAGAAAGGTGGCTATATTGGTCACTGATTTGTTTTTGTTTTGTTTTTGAATGTCAGAAATGTATATTTGTGAATGTTGAGATGTTATATTGGTTTCACTGGTGAAAATAAATCATTGAAATGGGGATATATTTGTTTTTTGTTAAGTTGCCTAATAATTCTGCACAGTAATAGTCACCTGCACACACAGATATCCTCCTAAAATAGCTCAAACTAAAAACTACTTCCAGAAATATTCAGCTTTGATATTAATGAGTGTTTTGGGTTCATTGAGAACATGGTTGTTGTTCAATAATAAAATTAATCCTCAAAAATACAACTTGCCTAATAATTCTGCACTCCCTATATATAATTTGGTGGCTCAGTGGTTAGCACTGTGACCTCACAGCAAAAAGGCCGCTAGTTCAAGTCCTGGCCGGGTCAGTTGTCATTTCTGTGTGGAGTTTGCATGTTCTCTCCATGTTGGCGTGGGTTGCCTCTGGGTGCTCCGGTATATGGGTTTCTCATTATATGTATCCGGTATGCGTTTCCCAGTACTGGGTTGTGGCTGGAAGGGCATCCACTGCATAAAACATATGCTGGAACAGTTGGCAGTTCATTCCGCTGTGGTGACCTCTGAAATAGAGACTAAGGCGAAGAAAAATGAATGAATGAATGAATGTATTCATTGACTTGAATTCCAGCTTATCCAGATTCAGTTTATGTTTCAACAAAAACACCTACAGCATAACAACCAGAAGAAAGACTTTCAACAAGTCCAACATACAATAGGGATCTTATTTAGAGAAGTCTTAGCCACTTTCGGCTGCGTATCCACCTTTCCCTAAACACGTCTACTGGGTTTAATCTTTTGCAGAAGCTGATTTCTTTGTTCTGTTCTTTCAGATTGTTTTCTCTTTGTATTCAGTACAATCTAGCGGTATTTAAACCACTCTTAACACTGCTGCAGAAGGACAGACTCCTCTCCAGAATTTAGAGCGGTTCGTGATCTGCTGAAAGTAACTCTGTAAGTCTAAAAAGTTTCATTTTAATCCTCGAGGTTTGAACTTTGAGGAGAATAATGTGTGTGTGTGTGTGTGTGTGTGTGTGTGTGTGTGTGTGTGTGTGTGTGTGTGTGTGTGTGTGTGTGTGTGTGTGTGTGTGTGTGTGTGTGAGAGAGAGAGTGAGAACGAGCAGGGACTAACATGAGTTGCAGAGTGTCAGAGCAGAGCTCATTAATATTCATTACCCTTCCAAATATGGTCAATTCCTAGGGGTCATTCCTCAGTTTATAAACGATAATAAAAACAGTTATACAGTGCGCATTGCTGGTTCGCCTGCTCAGAGCATTCAAAAACCAAAGCAAAGACAGCTGTTTGTGGGTAAATGAATAGTTTGGCCAATAATGAGAATGTGTCGTCATTCTCTCACATTTAAAAACACATCTTATTGGACAAGCTTTTAATTAACAGTTTGGTGGGCTGGCTTAGGTCTAAGCCACACCTATTATGTAGATATCAGAGTATGACTTAAATTAAATAGAAAATGTATCTTTAAATAAAAGTAAAATGTGTTTATATAGCACCTTTCACAGACAAGAGGTCACAAAACGCATAAAAGAAAAAACAGATCAAAACACAACAAAGAGAAGAGGAAAACACCTAGCTCATTAATATTCATGACCATTCCAAATATGGTCAAATCCAAGTTTCTGCAGAGTGTTTTAACTTGCAGGTAAACTCAAACATTCACCAGAAAAGGTTTAATATGATTATGTTTGTACTTAAGTTAACTTCATGTCAATTCAAAACCCAGGTGTCTTTCTCTGTGTTCACGCTTGGTTTTTCCATATAGTGAATAAAGTCTGCTAAGCTATACATAGACATTTACATTAACAATGTGAGCATTTCATACATGTGAATATTAAATCTAAAAACACTATTTAAAAGTGACATTGATTCAATTGTACTTCAAGATATGTAGCTTAGGTAAGTTAAAACATTCTACAGAAACAGTTTTATATGCTAATTTAGTCATTTGACCCCTAGAATGAAAAGTTTGGCTTTGACCATATTTGGAATGGTCATGAATATTAATGAGCTAGCTTGGTCTGACTGACTGTAGAGACACATTGCTGATTTGCCTGCTCAGAGCATTCAAAGGCCAATGCAAAGACTGTTGTTTGTCAGGAAATGAATAGTTTGGCCAATAATGAGAATGTGTCATCATTCTCTCACATTTAGTGACGCATCTTTCTGGACAAGCTTTTAATTAATGGGTTGGGTGATATCAGAGTATGATTTAAATTAAATTGAAAAGGTTTCTTTAAATAAAAGTAAGTAAAATGTATTTATATAGCACAGAGGTGGGCAAACTACGGCCCACGGGCCATATGCGGCCCGCTGAACACTTTCATCCGGCCCGCGAGGGAGTTAAAATGCTGCTTCTGAGTAACGGTTTGGTTTCAGAATTAGTAAATTAATGATGCAATACAAGTGAACGCCATTTGATGGCAGTATTGCACGCGGTACAGTTAGTGCAACCAGTAGAATTAGAACACTCTCGGATATTAAAAAGCACTCGACCATTAATGACTGAAAATGAGTCAGGCAAAAAAAGAAAAATTGACTCTGAATGTCGTATGTTTAAGGAAGAATGGACAACAAAATACTTCTTCACCAATATCAGACAGAAAGCAGTATGTCTAATATGCCAAGAAAGTATTGCTGTTTTTAAAGACTACAACCCAAGTCGGCATTTTTCAAGCAAACATTCGAACTATGCGGTCAATCCGTCACCTGCAGAAAAGGCAAACAAGGCTACAAAACTTGCCACACACTTAAAAGCCCAGCAAAAGACATTTGTGACACAGTGCTCTTTTCAAGAGTCTGTAACGAAAGCTAGTTATGTGGTGGCACATAAAATTGCAAAGCACTGCAAGCCTTTTTCAGAGTTTCATATGGATTTATTAATCATTCTTACTGTTTAATGAACGCAAACTGTCGTAGATTATTAAAGACACAAACCCCTCACTGCACCACAGCTGCAGCTTCAGCAAACCTCCTAATTCCTGCAGCACGAGGACTTTATGATTGTTTATGAGCGTCAAAAGTGGCTGATCTGTTCGGCGAAATATTAGACTGAGTGTCACTGCATCCCAAACGACTAAAACAATATAAAGAAATGTCCACTGTGCTGAGCCTGAGTGAGAGCGCTTCTTAAGCTGAACAGCGCATTATCGATGACGTAAGTGTGCTCAGGCCCGTGTGAGTGCGGGCGTCAGGGGAGACGGGAGGGGGGACAAGCGTGTTTCGGCCCGGTTCAAGGCAACTGTACTGTACATAGTGTGAGTACGCCCTCAGATTCTTCTTCCGTTTTATCTTATAGTTTTATGATTGATATGAGCATATTAATACAAGCTCAAATGAGATTGTTGTAAATTTGACTTAAATTATATAATAATTGCTGGTTAAATGTGTTAATTTTTGTCATAGAATAGATTTTCCATGCATACATCCACTTTAAAAAGTTCTTTTATTAAAGATTTGTGGTTTCATCAAGTTTTATGATGACTGATCTCTATATTCTAAAAACAGTGCAAATTAGATTTTTGTCAATTTGACTGAAGAGTAAACTTTAAGAATTATTTTTAATGTGTTAATGTGAGATTTTTGTCTGTCAGACTATACGTTTTTTATTCTCCACTGTAAAAATTATTACATTATTATTATTATATTTTATAAGAGATTATTTTATAGTTTTATGATGATTAATAAGTAAATATAAATAGCAGTGCAAATTAATTTGACTTGTAAATTTGACTAAATAATAACTATTTTAAAAAATCATGTTAATGTGACATGTTTCTGTCCAATATTACATGTTCAATGCATATCAATGCCACTATAAATAAAAGTTATTTTTTGAAGGATTTTGCATGTGGCCCTTCACTTGGTTTGCAAAACTTGATGTGGCCTTTGGGTCTAAAAAGTTTGCCCACCACTGATATAGCACCTTTCACTGACAAGAAGTCACAAAACACATAAAAGAAAAAACACTTAAACACAACAAAAAGAGAAGAGGAAAACACCTAGCTCATTAATATTCATGACCATTCCAAATATGGTCAAATCCAAGTTTCTGCAGAGTGTTTTAACTTACAGGTAAACTCAAACATTCTCCAGAAATGATTTTGTTTGTACTTCATGTCAATTTAAACCCGGGTGTCTTTCTCTGTGTTCACGCTTTGTTTTTCCATATAATGAATAAAGTCTGCTAAGCTATAAAACTTTTACAATGTGAGCATTTCATACACGTAAATATTAAATCTAAAAAGATTATTTAAAGATGACATTGATTCAATTAAAGTTCAAGATATGTAGCTTATATGTTTCTTCAGAAACCGTTTTATATGCTAATTTAGTAATTTAACCCCCTAGAATGAAAAGTTTGGCTTTGACCATATTTGGAATGGTCATGAATATTAATGAGCTAGCTTGGTCTGGCTGACTGTAGAGACACATTGCTGATTTGCCTGCTCAGAGCATTCAAAGGCCAATGCAAAGACTGTTGAGAATGTGTTGTCATTCTCTCACATTTAGAGACGCATCTTGTTGGACAAGCTTTTAATTAACGGTATGGTGAGCTGGCTTATGTCTAAGCCACATACCTGCTATGTAGATATCAGAGTATGATTTAAATTAAGTTGAAAATGTATCTTTAAACATATCAAAAGTAAGTAAAATGTGTTTATATAGCACCTTTTACAAACAAGAAGTCACAAAATGCATAACAGGAAAAGAAAAAACAGGTCAAAACACAAAGAGAAGAGGAAAACACCTAGCTCATTAATATTCATGACCATTCCAAATATGGTCAAATCCAAGTTTCTGCAGAGTGTTTTAACTTACAGGTAAATTCAAACATTCTCCAGAAGTGGTTTTATTTGATTATGTTTGTACTTATTTACTTCCCTTCATGTCAATTCAAACCCACGTGACATTTTTCTTTCTTTAAATATGACGACACGTTCTCATTATTGGCCAAACTATTAATTTCCTGACAAACAACAGTCTTTGCTTTGGCCTTTGAATGCTCTGAGCAGCAATGCGTCTCTACAGTGAGCCAGACGAAGTGTGAGTCACAGAGAAAAAGAGGAAAACACCTACACACGGCGGTCATTATTATAGCAGAGCCTACAGGAAACACTCCAATTACTGGAGCCAAAACACTGCGTCTCTCCAGAGATACTTCAGCATGACATATCAGATCATTAATGCGCTTTTACCACACTATAGGGTAAAATGTTAAACGCGACTAAAGTGTATGCAGTAACCGCTGCTGTCTATACCATGAGGATAACAGCGCAGCGTTTGGCTTTGTTTCGGGAGTTAATTAGATGTCATGATAACAAACGCTGGCGGTGGTGTTGACATTTATAGATATACAGAGACTCCAGCTTACATTTGGATTATAATCGCTGCAATTAATATATTGAAATCTGTAGTTGGAGATTAAATTATGAATTATCCTCCTTTGAAATTCAGGATGTCATATATTTCCCAAATGCTGTTGAGCCTAATTTGTTTAGTCTGTTCCACAATGACAGCACATAATATTTGACTAGATATTTTTCAAGATACTAGTATTCAGCTTAAAGAGACATTTAAAGGCTTAACTAGGTTAATTGGGTTAACTAGGTTAATAAGATAATTTAGCCAAATCATTAGACAACAGTGGTTTATTCTGTAGACAATCCAATTTTCTTAATAATATTGACCTTAAAACAATTATATTGACCTTAAAATAATAAAATTCTTAATAATATTGACCTTAAAACAATTATATTGACCTTAAAATAATAAAATTCCAAATTATATTGACCTTAAAATAATACATTTTTAATAATATTGACCTTAAAACAATTATATTGACCTTAAAATAATACAATTCTTAAAATTGACCTTAAAATAATAAAATTCCTAATAATATTGACCTTAAAACAATAATATTAACCTTAAAACAATAATATTGACCTTAAAACAATAATATTGACCTTAAAATAAAATTCTTAATAATATTGACCTTAAAACAATTATATTGACCTTAAAATAATAAAACTCCTAATTATATTGACCTTAAAATAATAAAATTCTTAATAATATTGACCTTAAAACAATTATATTGACCTTAAAATAATAAAATTCCTAATTATATTGACCTTAAAATAATAAAATTCTTAATAATATTGACCTTAAAACAATTATATTGACCTTAAAATAATAAAATTCCTAATTATATTGACCTTAAAATAATAAAATTCTTAATAATATTGACCTTAAAACAATTATATTGACCTTAAAATAATAAAACTCCTAATTATATTGACCTTAAAATAATAAAATTCTTAATAATATTGACCTTAAAACAATAATATTGACCTTAAAATAATAAAATTCCTAATTATATTGACCTTAAAATAAAATTCTTAATAATATTGACCTTAAAACAATTATACTGACCTTAAAATAATAAAATTCTTAATAATATTGACCTTAAAACAATTATATTGACGTTAAAATAATAAAATTCTCAATAATATTGACCTTAAAACAATTATACTGACCTTAAAATAATAAAATTCTTAATAATATTGACCTTAAAACAATTATATTGACGTTAAAATAATAAAATTCCTAATTATACTGACCTTAAAATAATAAAATTCTTAATAATATTGACCTTAAAACAATTATATTGACCTTAAAATAATAACAATCTTAATAATATTGACCTTAAAACAATTATACTGACCTTAAAATAATAAAATTCTTAATAATATTGACCTTAAAACAATTATATTGACCTTAAAATAATACATTTTTAATAATATTGACCTTAAAAACAATTATATTGACCTTAAAATAATACAATTCTTAAAATTGACCTTAAAATAATAAAATTCCTAATAATATTGACCTTAAAACAATAATATTGACCTTAAAATAATAAAATTCTTAATAATATTGACCTTAAAACAATAATATTGACCTTAAATAAAATTCTTAATAATATTGACCTTAAAACAATTATATTGACCTTAAAATAAAATTCTTAATAATATTGACCTTAAAACAATTATATTGACCTTAAAATAATAAAATTCTTAATAATATTGACCTTAAAAACAATTATATTGACCTTAAAATAATAAAATTCCAAATTATATTGACCTTAAATAATACATTTTTAATAATATTGACCTTAAAATAATACAATTCTTAAAATTGACCTTAAAATAATAAAATTCCTAATAATATTGACCTTAAAACAATAATATTGACCTTAAAACAATAATATTGACCTTAAAATAAAATTCTTAATAATATTGACCTTAAAACAATTATATTGACCTTAAAATAATAAAATTCCTAATTATATTGACCTTAAAATAATAAAATTCCTAATAATATTGACCTTAAAATAATAAAATTCCTAATTATATTGACCTTAAAATAATAAAATTCTTAATAATATTGACCTTAAAACAATTATATTGACCTTAAAATAATAAAATTCTTAATAATATTGACCTTAAAACAATTATATTGACCTTAAAATAATAAAATTCTTAATAATATTGACCTTAAAACAATTATATTGACCTTAAAATAATAAAATTCTTAATAATATTGACCTTAAAACAATTATATTGACCTTAAAATAATAACAATCTTAATAATATTGACCTTAAAACAATAATATTGACCTTAAAATAATAACAATCTTAATAATATTGACCTTAAAACAATTATATTGACCTTAAAATAATAACAATCTTAATAATATTGACCTTAAAACAATTATATTGATCTTAAAATAATAACAATCTTAATAATATTGACCTTAAAACAATTATATTGACCTTAAAATAATAACAATCTTAATAATATTGACCTTAAAAACAATTATATTGACCTTAAAATAATAACAATCTTAATAATATTGACCTTAAAACAATTATATTGACCTTAAAATAATACAATTCTTAAAATTGACCTTAAAATAATAAAATTCTTAATAATATTGACCTTAAAACAATAATATTGACCTTAAAATAAAATTCTTAATAATATTGACCTTAAAACAATTATATTGACCTTAAAATAATAAAATTCTTAATAATATTGACCTTAAAACAATAAAATTCTTAATAATATTGACCTTAAAACAATTATATTGACCTTAAAATAATAAAATTCCTAATAATATTGACCTTAAAATAATAAAATTCCTAATTATATTGACCTTAAAATAATAAAATTCTTAATAATATTGACCTTAAAACAATTATATTGACCTTAAAATAATACATTTTTAATAATATTGACCTTAAAAACAATTATATTGACCTTAAAATAATACAATTTTAATAATATTGACCTTAAAAACAATTATATTGACCTTAAAATAATACATTTTTAATAATATTGACCTTAAAACAATTATATTGACCTTAAAATAATAACAATCTTAATAATATTGACCTTAAAACAATTATATTGACCTTAAAATAATAACAATCTTAATAATATTGACCTTAAAACAATTATATTGATCTTAAAATAATAACAATCTTAATAATATTGACCTTAAAACAATTATATTGACCTTAAAATAATAACAATCTTAATAATATTGACCTTAAAACAATTATATTGACCTTAAAATAATAACAATCTTAATAATATTGACCTTAAAACAATTATATTGACCTTAAAATAATACAATTCTTAAAATTGACCTTAAAATAATAAAATTCTTAATAATATTGACCTTAAAACAATAATATTGACCTTAAAATAAAATTCTTAATAATATTGACCTTAAAACAATTATATTGACCTTAAAATAATAAAATTCTTAATAATATTGACCTTAAAACAATAAAATTCTTAATAATATTGACCTTAAAACAATTATATTGACCTTAAAATAATAAAATTCCTAATAATATTGACCTTAAAATAATAAAATTCCTAATTATATTGACCTTAAAATAATAAAATTCTTAATAATATTGACCTTAAAACAATTATATTGACCTTAAAATAATACATTTTTAATAATATTGACCTTAAAAACAATTATATTGACCTTAAAATAATACAATTTTAATAATATTGACCTTAAAAACAATTATATTGACCTTAAAATAATACATTTTTAATAATATTGACCTTAAAACAATTATATTGACCTTAAAATAATAAAATTCCTAATTATATTGACCTTAAAATAATAAAATTCTTAATAATATTGACCTTAAAACAATTATATTGACCTTAAAATAATAAAATTCCTAATTATATTGACCTTAAAATAATAAAATTCTTAATAATATTGACCTTAAAACAATTATATTGACCTTAAAATAATAAAATTCCTAATTATACTGACCTTAAAATAATAAAATTCTTAATAATATTGACCTTAAAACAATAATATTGACCTTAAAATAATAAAATTCTTAATAATATTGACCTTAAAACAATTATATTGACCTTAAAATAATAACAATCTTAATAATATTGACCTTAAAACAATTATACTGACCTTAAAATAATAAAATTCTTAATAATATTGACTTTAAAACAATTATATTGACCTTAAAATAATACATTTTTAATAATATTGACCTTAAAAACAATTATATTGACCTTAAAATAATACAATTCTTAAAATTGACCTTAAAATAATAAAATTCCTAATAATATTGACCTTAAAACAATAATATTGACCTTAAAATAATAAAATTCCTAATTATATTGACCTTAAAATAAAATTCTTAATAATATTGACCTTAAAACAATTATACTGACCTTAAAATAATAAAATTCTTAATAATATTGACCTTAAAACAATTATATTGACGTTAAAATAATAAATTCCTAATTATACTGACCTTAAAATAATAAAATTCCTAATAATATTGACCTTAAATATTGACCTTAAAATAAAATTCTTAATAATATTGACCTTAAAACAATTATATTGACCTTAAAATAATAAAATTCCTAATTATATTGACCTTAAAATAATAAAATTCTTAATAATATTGACCTTAAAACAATTATATTGACCTTAAAATAATAAAATACTTAATAATATTGACCTTAAAACAATTATATTGACCTTAAAATAATAAAATACTTAATAATATTGACCTTAAAACAATTATATTGACCTTAAAATAAAAAATTCCTAATTATATTGGCCTAAAAATAATAAAATTCTTAACAATTACCTTTTTTATTATTGACAATCTTAAAGTTCTTTCAATCTTTCTCTAGAAGAAAAACAGAAACATTACTGGATAATGTCCTTGCTCTGTTAAACATTACTTGGGAGAGATAAAAAAAAACTCACAGAAGGGAAAAATAATTGTGGCTTTTTTTTCTTTGTATTGTTTCAGCACAACAGGCAATGTTTGCACATGTTAACTCGCATCTCTGAAGCCAAACAGATGGACATGCTGGTTTTCCTGTCCAAAAATCTGTCATGATTTTAGTCGGATGCTCAAATATGACAAAACGCAATATATCCATGTTCAGAAAGCAATAAAACAGCAATGTAGAAAGTCAACGCTGTTTCATAAGCGTTTTTCTTTTCCTGATTGTTCTTGATGTTTTCAGGTTGATAAAACTATATTTGAGGAGCAAAAGCTGTGGTGATACACATGTTAATATTTCTTTTGTTTGTTTGAATTGCTAAAATGTCTGATTTTACAGTAAAACAAGACTTCCAGAAGCTGAAGTCATGCTTTATTACCATTTTTAAAATATCATAATCGCATGCATACTGAATATATTCAATTCAAGTTTATTTTGCATAGCGCTTTTCACAATGACTATCATTCCAAAGCAGCTTTACAAAAGGTGCACAATTTAACTACATTACAGAAAAAGAAAAGAAATTATATAGTGCAAATATACACTCACCGGCCACTTTATTAGGTACAGCTGTCAAACTGCTCAACGCAAATTTCTAATCAGCCAATCAAAAAATGACAGCAGCTCAACGCATTTAGGCATGTAGCGAGCATCAGAATGAGGAAGAAAGGGGATTTAAGCGACAGACTGGCTGCTCTGAGTATTTCAGAAACTGCTGATCTACTGGGATTTTCACGCACAGCCATCTCTAGGGTTTACAGAGAATGGTCCGACAAAGAGGAAATATCCAGTGAGCGGCAGTTCTGTGGGCGCAAATGCCTTGTTGATGCCAGGGGTGAGAGGAGAATGGCCAGACTGGTTCCAGCTGATAGAAAGGCAACAGTAACTCAAATAAGCACTCGCTACAACCGAGGTCTGCAGAAGAGCATCTCTGAACACACAACACGTCCAATCTTGAGGCGGATGGGCTACAGCAGCAGAAGACCACACCGGGTGGTACAATTCACACAGGCTCACCAAAACTCAGAAATTTAACAAATAAATTATTATTATTATTATAAGCTACGATTGTTAGAGGGTTTCTGCAAGTTTCCCCAATTCAAATTTAAAGGTGCAGTATGTAGGTTTGATTGGTTGACTGGTTCAATACACGAGCAAAAGCAGGTTGCCAGATTGATGACACCAACAAAGGCTGATTTAAGTTGTGTTCTAACTAAAAGCAACGGCAAGCGATCGAAGGAATATTTTCCTTATTAAAAGGAGTTTTTGTTCTAAATAACACCTGAAATTATATTGTAGAAACGGCTTCTATTTCTCACAGCTGAACAACAGAAAGCTGACAATGATCAGCTCAGGTACAGCTCATGTGCTTTATTCAGTGTTTAATGCTAATGATGTGAGTCTGAATGCCATTTTACATCACATTTATTGCCATATACTGAAAGCAGCAGCAGATGGACAATAACATAAACCATGAGATTGAACCTCGGAACTGAGACTCAGTGCAAACCAACACATATCAGTGATTCAGCATCTACATTTAATCATGTTAAAGAGCTTTAATATGTATTTATTAGATTATAAACTTTACCGTTTCGCTGGAGTGCAGTGAGTGCACTATTCTGTGCTTCTGAATGGCTGTATTTACATTTCTGTCGTGTTTCGTCTGGTGCAAACCCCAATTGCTCATCACTGCAAATCTCATCACGTAATGTGTTGTTAGGACACGGGGTTACAATGTAACCTGCTCGCCTAATGTTTATATTATTTGCTAATTAATAACCACCTTATGTGGAACTCTGAATCTGTGTCTGCATGTTTTGAGAGCCTTCATGAAGGAATGACTGAAATATGCTGTTCTCCACCAAGGCAACCCGGAGTGCTGAAATATAATTGGCTAAACTGCTATTGGGCGGGTTAAAAAAACCAAAACACAGACAGCCGTTCCGGCACGTAACACACATGTTCAAAACAGAATATCTGACTTCAGCATTGTTTTTCAGATAAACAAGAATGTTCACTGAGCATGTTTCTGAAATGTCTGCACACATATTACGGTGTTTTTATGACTTTGAAGATTTAATATGTATTCATTAGATTATAAACTTCGCTGAAGTGCAGTGAGTGCACTATTCTGTGCTTCTGAATGGCTGTATTTACATTTCTGTCGTGTTTCATCTGGTGCAAACAGCCAAACTGCTCATCACTGCAAATCTCCTCATGTAGCATATTTTATTATTTTGGTATTTTATGATTTAGAAGAGTCAAAAACTTACATGCAGCACCTTTAAAACATAACCTCTTAAGGCCCAAGCTGTTTTTTACATGCATTTTTGATTTCTCTTTGCTATTTGGGCTTATTGGAACCTAATTAGAATAAAACCTAAGCATCATCTTTTGATATGATGTACTTTTAGAGAAAAATGATGTCCATATATGTGGACTCGTGGTCCCAATTTACATTAAACACTTTTTCCCGAATTTTCTTTTATGCATATTTAACAGAGAATTTTTTTTAACTTGCTTTGACTATCAGAGAGTAAAAACAGCATTTTTCTCCATTTGGGACAGTTAAAAATAGGGTTTGGGACATTTCATATGCTGCAAAACAGTTGCAGGATGACACTGTATGTCTGTAACAAAATATAAAACATTCAAAGTATTTTAAATAGCCACTTAAGAGCTAAAAAGGTGCCGTCCACATATGTGGACACACGTGCCCTAGGAGGTTAAGACTCTTATGAATGACATTTCAGACTTATACAGTGCTAAACGCTAAAGATTTTAGCAAGAAAAAATTACTTGCCGCATCCAAAAAATTCAAATGAGTTATTCTTTATATTTTAAATAATGCGTTAAAACAAGCAAACCCTAGTTGTAGACATAAATATTTTAGTCTTTTCATAACCTTTCGGTTAAAAAAAAAAGTTTTAAAAACTATAATAAACTAAACGCATGCACATCTGTCCAGGTCAGTGTGGCTATTGTTTGAAGACGTTAGTGACAGAAACTATATTAGTTTTTGCTTTAGCAAATGACTAATTATGAGACAGCACAGTGGCTCAGTGGTTAGCACTGTGGCCTCACAGCAAGAAGGTCTCTGCTTCGAGTCCCGGCTGGGTCAGTTGGTGTTTCTGTGTGGAGTTTGCATGTTCTCCCCGTGTTGCCGTGGGTTACCCCCACAGTCCAAACACATGCTCTATAGGGGAATTGATGAACTAAACTGGCCGTAGTGTATGAGTGTGTGTGAGAATGAGTGTGTATGGGTGTCTCACAGTACTGGGTTGCAGCTGGAAGGGCATCTGCTGTGTAAAACATATGCTGGAATAGTTGGTTTATTCCACTGTGGCGACCCCTGATGAATAAAAGGACTAAGCTGAAGGAAAATGAATAAATTAACAGACTAACTACTAGTGTACAAAAGCATGCAAAACACACCCTGAGACTGGGGGGGGGGGGGGGGGGATAAATCACTATAGAAAAAAGTATTATTATTATTAATATTATTATTATTAATATAACATTGGCTGCCACTAGTTTATCAACATTATTTTTATTATTATTATTATACTTGACTATGGACCTGCTGTTAATAGCACACCCATCAATTTGTTTATGTGCTTATTGCTTATTTTTCCCCTTTTCTCTGTTTGAATTTTCTTCTGATTTTTATTCTTTTTGTTTTTTAATCCCTCTCCATCTTCCTTTTTCATCTATATGAGATTGTTACTGATGTTAATGTAGTTCATGTATTCTGTTTATCTATGCATTTGTTTAACGATTTTCTTTTGCACACACACACACACACACACACATGCACACAGACATCTGTGACAGCACTCAAGAACACACACCTCCTACAGCCACAATGCTTGTATTTTTTCAGAATCCTGCTGAATTAGCGGAGCACACAGAGGGCGGTTTATGATCTCCACTCATTACAGATGTTTGCTTTGCTCTCAAACGCAGCACCATCCACCAATCAGCAGCTGCGCCTCTGCATTAACATTCCACGCTCCTCTGCAGCCGCCGTTTGTGTTGCATTTGGCGGATTTCATGCTGCCTGAAGTGCTATATGAAGACGTTAGCAATATGACACAAATGTGCCTGGACAAATACGCATTTCAGGATTAGAGCGAGAATAAGCCTGTCAATGGATGGAGGGAGGGATGGAGGGGGGGGGGGGGGGGGGCGTGGGAAGGAAACTCGCCCCGGTTACCATAGAAATGTATTCTGGGTTCATTCTCTTTCTGACGAATGCTATAAAGCTTCATCTGTATTTTTCCCCTTCAGCTCTTGGGAAAGCACATGGTTTTGACGGCTGATCTGGAATCTTACAGCGACGCTTCAACGCATTCATAGATGCAGGAGATCACTGGACAGCATGCACACACACAAAACTAAAATCAAACACACACTTATGTACACGTACATACGCACACAGCAATGAATCCAGATGTTTTGATTAATTCCCATTACAGCAACAACAGTTATTTATAGTGATTTGAAATGAACAACACACTCAAAACAATACAACGATCATACCACCGCTAGTCTGTTATAAATATGGGATTTATATTTATACATTATAGTAATGATATTTTAGCATTACAATAACAACAACTAGGCCTGCACAATGTATTATTTCAGCACAGATATATCGCAATGTGATCATTCGCAATAGGCACGTCGCAGGAAATGCAATGTTGAGTTTGTATTATAATTCATCATTTTCATGCGTTTTTGATGCCTGTGATTGGATAATGATTTTAAAAACATTCAGGTATAAGAAATTGTACCATTAGTGACCTAAAACTATTAATTTTATTGAATTATGTTCAATAAATATCATTTAGTTACTGTATTTGAAAACTGTTATACTCAGAAAACGATAACACACTATGGGCTCCATGTTAACGATCTAGGCGCAAAGTCTAAAGCTGATGGCGTAAAAGCATTAAGGGCGTGTCTGAATTTACTTTCGCTATTTTAAAGATGGAAAAATAGGTCTAACAGGGTTGTGGTTATTCTCTTAATCAGCTCTGGGTGTGTTTTGAGCATAACCTGCATTAATCCAATCAGAGTATCATCTCACATTATCTTTAAGAGTCAGTTGTGTCGCTCTATGATGCATTTACTATTTATATGACGGATTTTAAGTGTAAAAACTGAGCGCTTCGCTAGTGAGAAAACAGTTAAACAGAGCATCTGCAGCGCGAGGATAAAGAACCAGCCTCCTCCATTCAGCCTCTTTACTTTCTCTTTACTTCACCTCTTTACTTTACTCCTTTACTTTGGTGGAGTAAGGAAACAGTGGAAACTCACTCCACTGAACACATCCATTAGCCCACATATTTAATCTCCTTTGTTAAGCACAAAGATTTGTGTCAAAACTATTTCTAAATTCAGTCCTAATCTCCAGCAAAGGAATAAATGAACAATAATAATGAAGTGTGCTCAAACAACTGAGTTATATCCAAACACACGTCCTGTTCTTATGCCCCATATGCTGATGCAGACGTCTCCAAAACCCCACAGGTGGACAAATCTACACTTGTGTTTATTAAAGCAAATATAAATCTGCATATAATCAATAATACTGCTAATAATAATAACATTATACAGATGCAGATTGTCATGAATACACTGAAAAAGCCCCCTGAGATGAGGCATGGAGGCAGTGGTGTTTATATTGATGTAGAAAATAATCATTTCTGTATCATTTTGATCCTTTAAATGTTTTTATCTGTAAAGATATTTGTGTATTGCTGTTCATCCTGTGTGTATTCAGCAGTGTGTAAGTGTTTGGACCTTCATAGGCGCATAACTAACGTGCTCTGTGCTGGACTTTAGAGCAGCTTTTAGCTGGTCAATGGCGCCGGATACTTCAGTTCCTCAGAATAGCAACGCTTTTTCATTGATTTCATAAAGTTCACAGCATCCTGATATTCGCAGAATTCAGCCAAACTTTAGCATACATTGCATAATCAAAATTGATTTAAAATTTTATACCTTGCAAAATAGCATTTAAGACTTTTTAATACTTTTTAAATGCCTTAAATTCCTCTACATTTATTTAGCGACTTTTAATACTTTAAAACCCCGCAGACACTCTGAATGATAATTGTTTTTTGCAATAAATGAGGGAAGAAATGAAGAATGAAAATAGCATAAAAATAAATTCAAGAGTTATTGTTAATAATAATAAAATAATGATTATGTAATGAGATATGCACATACTAATGATGACTGGGAAAAATTGAAAAAATATTACTATAAAAATTGGGTGGAGGGGACAAAATGTTTGGACGTTATGATGAGATACAGATGCTAAATAAACATGATATCTCTCATAATATATGAAAATTTGAGGAAAATTGTAATATAAAACATTATAGTAATGAAAATTGGGAAAAAAGAAATAAGAGTAATGATAATTGTTTTAGCATTAAAGAGAATATGGGAGGGGGAAATTATAATGACAGCTAAATTTATTTAAAAATGATAAGTAACAAATAACTAATTATGTAATGAGATATGCACATAGTAATGATTACTGGGGAAATTGAAATTATAAACAAAATACACAAACAATTTGGAGAACAACTTCATTCATTCATTTTTGTTTTTGGCTTAGTCCCTTTATTAATCAGGGGTCGCCACAGTGGAATGAACCACCAACTTATCCAGCATATGTTTTACACAGCGGATGCCCTTCCAGCTGCAACCCATCTCTGGAAAACATCCACACACTCTCATTCACACTCATACACTACGGACAATTCAGCCTACCCAATTCACCTGTACTGCATGTCTTTGGACTGTGAGAGGACAACTTTAAAATATAAAATATATTACAGAAGCAAAATGCTGGGACATTATGATGAGACACAGAGGCTAAGGCCCAATCCCAATTCTATTTTTGTACCTCTACGCCTTTCCCTTCCCCTTCCCCTTCGCCCTTACAACCGAGGGTTAAGGGGAAGGGCTTCAAAACTTACCCCTAAGAATTGGGACAGCACTTCAACACCTGCACACGTCATCATATGTCATCACGATCTCTTGCTTCATATGAGATCAGACGATCGCGGCTGCTGTAATTATTCCAGTTGTGTTATTTTGTGGTATTTATCTTCAGGAAATCACTGAAGGCATATATTATGTTATCATAACGATCTAATGTGGCAATAAGATCGTAACTGTACTGTGTATTTACACAGTGGCCATATTCAACTATGTAAACACACCAAAACAGCATTAACATTATAGCAGACACTGTAAAAAGCTCATTTTCAGCCACTAGACTGCTCTGACAGGGTATTCGAGTGTTATCGAGTGTCAGAATGTTGTAGGACTGCTGTACAGGAGTTATTATTAGGGATTATAGATCGCAAAATTTAGCGTTTTTTTTTCCGTTTTTTTTTAAAAGCATGACCGTAAAACATGAACGCGGTTATGAATATACTAAAACATGTGTTTGTTTGTCGTAAAAAGTCGTAATAATGACAAAAAATACTAATTTGTGGATCTCCTTACTTCCGGGTACAGTGAAACTGCCGTTGTGGCAGGTGTATTCTGGGAAATATTCTTACCCCTTCGTTTCAAGTGTGCTCCTGAAAAATCTTCGTTCGAAGGGGTGTATACCCCTTGCCCTTAGCCCTACGCCTTCAAGCTAAAGAGAATTGGGACACCCCTAGCCCTTGGCCGGCACGCGCAAAACGAGGGGTAGGGGTAAGGGGAAGGGCTAAGGGGTAGAATTGGGATTGGGCCTAAATATACATGATATATAATACTATATGAGAATTTGAGGATATTTCAAACGTAAAAAAATATAGTAATGAA
The DNA here is from genome assembly GCA_903798195.1 of Danio kyathit. Lineage (NCBI taxonomy): Eukaryota > Metazoa > Chordata > Actinopteri > Cypriniformes > Danionidae > Danio > Danio kyathit. The sequence continues at coordinate 1,592,892 of LR812523.1, read as the reverse complement.
AATTAGGGAAAAAACTAATAAAAATGACATTAATGATGAATGTTTTATCATTATAGTAAAGAGAATATGGGAGGGGGAATTACAATGAAAGCTAAACGTATTTAAAAACGATAACAAATATTTATGTAATGAGATTATAATACATACAACCCTGTATTAAGGGAAAATTAAATAAAATAACATTACAGTAAAATAAATGCGGGCTGCACGGTGGCGCAGTGGGTAGCACGTTCGCCTCACAGCAAGAAGGTCGCTGGTTTGAGCCCCGCTCGGTCAGTTGACGTTTCTGTGTGGCGTTTGCATGTTCTCCCCGTGTTTGCGTGGGTTTCCTCACAGTGTTCGCTCCAGTTTCCCCCAAAGTCCAAAGACATGGGGTACAGGTGAATTGGGTAAGCTAAATTGTCCATGTGTGTGAATGAGTGTGTGTGGATGTTTCCCAGTGATGAGTTGCGGCTGGAAGGGCATCCGTTGCATAAAACATATGCTGGATAAGTTGGCGGTTCATTCCGCTGTGGCGACCCCAGATTTATAAAGGGATTAAGCCGGAAAGAAAATGAATGAATGAATGAATAAAATGAATGTCTGCATTGTGATAACGATAACTGGGCGAAAACATTTTAACATGTAAAACACCAATTATTTAGGATTAGAGTTAGGCTTCATTAATTATAATAAAATTACAAACGCAAGATTTTTGGCCATGATGATATATGGCAATTAGAATCTTTTTTAGACACGTTTTAAATCATAAATGATAGTAATAGTAATTTTATGCATTATAGCGACGAGATTTTATTATCGTTTTATTTTACTGTACGACTGAATAAACAATAATAAAATAAACGCTCACGCTTTTCTTCACTCACAGATTTAGCTGAGATTCACCAATCAATAAACACCAACGACAATCTGTAAACGCAGAGCGCATCTCAGCAAACACATCACACTGTTTACATGAAGAGGATCTCATTGTGCTCTCTCTCACACACACACACACACACACACACGCCAGACGAGGGTTTCCCGTTCCTCCTGCATGCACATGACAACACATCAGTGAGATATTGTGTGATCCGCGAGTCTCCCGAGATAAAAACATCCGCACACACACACACACTCATTCATCTTACAGGCACGTGAAACGATCGGCACAAAAGAGAACCGCAGCAATACCTCGCATTCAGCCACAATGTTGCCTGGTGACAGTCGCCGTGGTGATGCGGCCGTCTCCGCACCAATGGACCACCTGTGACTAGACTAGTAAAACAAGCATGCGTGCGTATCTGTGTGTGTGTGCGTGTGTGTACTCACTCAGACTTGGCCAGTGCTGTGAGGGCCCGACTGAAGCACCACCCTACAAAGGGCAGGTCTCGGCCGTGGAAGCCTGAGCGAGGGTGCTCTGGCTGGGCAGCGGCGGCGGCGGGGCGGGGGGGTCGCTCCGGAGCCTCGAAATTACAGGCGTCATCTTCAGAACGCAGAGACGGAACAAACGGAGGGAGCGCTGGAGGAGACCACAGGAGAAAACAACGTGTGAGCGGCTCGCAGAGGAAAACAGACTGGAGGAGAAAGAGAGAGAGAGAATGAGGGAGAGAGAGATATTGTGGGAGAAAGACAGATAGAGGGAGAGAGAATGAGGAAGAAAGAGAGAGAGACTGAATTTTGAATATTGAGAGAGAGAGAGAGAGAGAGAGAGAGAGAGAGAGAGAGAGAGAGAGAGAGAGAGAGAGAGAGAGAGAAAGACGGGGGTCTCAGTGATGAGACTGTAGCGCAATAACTCACTCTCTCTCTCTCTCTTTTTTTTTTTTCTCGCTCGCTCTCTCTTACTGCAGCAGTCTCGGCTAATCAGTGTGAGTCACAGCCAAAACCCAATGCAACTCTCTCTCTCTCACACACACACACACACTCACACATCTACACAAACAGCTGTTTTGACACAAGCACTTGCCCTGCCTTATTCATACACTTACACAACTGATTTGTGTAGACTAAATAATCAAACTATATACATATTTTTTGACATTATAATATTCTAAACACATTACGACACATTTTAGATGAACATTCCACAATGATCACAACAACAGCGAATATGTATCAGTCTACCACAAACACAATCAAGAGAGCAAGATCAGTTCTTAGACTGTTGTACAAAATTGTTAACATATATTTGTGTGTGTGTGTGTGTGTGTGTGTGTGTGTGTGTGTGTGTGTGTGTGTGTGTGTGTGTGTGTGTGTGTGTGTGTGTGTGTGTGTGTGTGTGTGTGTGTATACATGCATACAGTTGAAACCAGAAGTTTACATATACTCTAAAAAAAAAGGAGCATAACCATTTTTTTTTTTAATGTCTGATGGTGAATCACTAAACGTTCACTATTTTAGGTCTGTTAGGATTACCTAAATCCTTTACATTTGCTAAATGCCAGAATAATGAGAGAATTGTTTTATTAATTTCTAGACAGTCAGAAGTTTACACACATTTCCTTGGTATTTTTTTTAGCTTTGCTTTTAAACTGTATAACTTTGGTCAAATGTTTTGGGTCTCCTTCCACAAGCTTCTCACAATAGTTTGCAGGAATTTTGCCCCATTCCTCCTGACAGAATTGGTGTAACTGAGTCAGATTTGTAGGCTGTCTTGCTCGCACAAGCTTTTTCAACTCTGCCCACAAATTTTCTATAGGATTGAGCTCAGGGCTTTGTGATGTCCACTCTAAAACATTCACTCTGTTGTCCTTAAAGCACATTGTAACTAATTTGGCAGTATGCTTAGGGTCATGGTCTGTTTGGAAGACCCATTTGTGGCCAAGTTTTAATTTCCTGGCTGTTGTCTTGAGATGTTGCTTCAGTATTTCTACATAATGTTCTTTCTTCATGATGCCATCTATGCTGTGAAGTGGACCAGTCCCTCCTGCAGCAAAACAGCCCCACAACATGATGCTGCCGCCCCCATACTTCACAGTTGGGATGGTGTTCCTAGGCTTGTAAGCTTTCCCCTTTGTCCTCCAAATGTAACACTGGTCATTATGGCCAAACAGCTCAATCTTAGCTCCATCAGACCACAGGACATGTCTCCAAACATTAGTCTTTTTCCCAGTGTAGTTTAGCAAATTGTAATCTGGCTTTTTTGTTGATTCTGGCTTGTTGATTTTCCCATGTTGTCACACAAGGAAGCAGTGCGTTACTATTCTACAGTTGTGCCTCCAATTAACTCAAATGTTGTCAATTAGCCAATCAGAAACTTCCAAAACCTTGACACCATCATCTGAGCTTTTTCAGAGGCAGAATAATCTTATTGTATGTAAACTTGACTTTCAAGAAGAGTTATAACAATTTCTCTAAAAATCTCTCTCTCATTATTCTGCTATTAAGCAGAACAGAAACAAATGTGATGATCCTAACTTACCTAAAAGAGAAAAAGTTTAGTCTCATTAACATCTGACTTTTTTTTTAAATGGTTATGTGCCTTTTTATACAGTGGATGTAAATTTCTGGTTTCAACTGTATGTATGTATGTATGTATGTATGTATGTATGTATGTATGTATGTATGTATGTATGTATGTATGTATGTATGTATGTATGTATGTATGTATGTATATATATATATATATATATATATATATATATATATATATATATATATATATATATATATATATATATATATTAAGGGTGTAACGATACGCGTATTCGTATTGAACCGCTTGGCACACTTTCGGTTCGGTACGCATTACAAACCGAACGATTCAGACTAATATCTAAAAAGATAAAAGAGAATAAGTGTACAAAATATAATGTTTTCAGTGCAACGACGCTCAACAAGGCATCCCAAATGACGTGACAGGCAACATGCTGCCTTACCCCGCCCACCTCCAAAGACTACTCCAGTCAGGTACACGCTGCACTGGTTCGCAAAATGGCTAGTAACGTTAATGTAATCCTCCTATAACCAACAGCGGGTCTGGCGTTTGGGAGCACTTTGGTTTCCCTGTAAGTTATGAGGGTGATGACAAGAGATTGGTGGATAAAAAAAACAATGACATCTGCTATGACAGTAAGCTATTTTAGCGGTAATATTTGAACATGTCAACTCATTTACACTGACATCAGAATCAGTTTTATTGCCAAGTGTGCTTCACACACACAAGGAATTTGTTTTGGCAACAGAAGCTTCCAGTGTACATAAAGTGACAAGTGACAACACAAAATTAAATATGAGATAGAAAAAGGCGATAAACATTAAACAGAGATGCAGTTAGTCAAAAATATCTGGATGTTGAATTGTAGATAAACAACTATACTTTAAAGGTGCTGTATGTAAGTTTTTTTACTCTTCTAAAGCATAAAAATACCATAATATGTGTGCAGATATTTAAGAAACATCCCAAGTGAACATACTTGTTTAACTGAAAAACAATGCTGAAGTCAGATATTCTGCTTTGAAAATGTTTTTTCCGTGCCTGAACGCTGTCTTTGTTTAGGTAATTTTCACATGCACGATGCCAGTTTAGCCAATTATAATTCAGCACCCCGGGTTGCCTTGTTGGAAAACCGCGCATTTCATTCATTCATTCAGAAAGGCTCTGAAAGCGTGCGTCCGTGACCGAAAAGGACAGTATGGGAGACAAGATTCAGTTCCACATGAGGTTATTAATTAGCAAATTACATAAATATTACGAACATAAACATTAGGTGAGCAGGTTACATTGTAACCGCGTGTCCTAACAACACGCTGTGACGAGAGAGGCAGTGATCAGCTATTTGGCTGTTTGTACCAGACGAAACACGACAGAAATGTAAATACAGCCATTCAGAAGCACAGAATATGCACTCACTCATGAAACGGTAAGGTTTAGAATCTGTTTAATACATGTTAACCCTCTTTAACATCATTAAATGTAAAATGGCATTCAAACTCATATTGTTAGCATTTAGCTCTGAATAAAGCACACGAGATTTACCTGAGGTGATCACTGTCATAGGTTTCACAAGTTCAGCTGTGAGAAATAGAAGCCTTTTCTAATCATTCAATTCGAGGTGTTGGTTAGGACAAAAACTCCCTTTAATATGGAAAATATTCCCTCTATCGCGTGTCGTTGCTTTTATTTAGAAAACAGTTTAAATCACTCGCTCCTTGTATTCAAACTGGCAACCCACGCTCACGTTTGTTTTGATCCAGGAGTGCAACACCTAGTTTAACCACTGGGTGTCAAACTTACATACTGCACCTTTAAGCAAATACCATTGCATTCAATAATGACTACCTTCATTTAGTAGTACATATAAAGCATAGTGAGTGTGTAAAATCAGTGCATCTGCAGCCACAATAACTAAAGCACTTTAAAGCTGTGATCTTGTGCATTGTGTGTGAAAGACTGAGCGCTCCAACATCATTCACAGATAATAATTAATCACCATACACACTGGGAGAAGAAAGAAAGAAAGCAAGGCACAAAAACACACCACTCTATTCATCAGACGCAATCAGCACGGGTCTATTCAAGAAGCCATTAGAATCAATCTGAATCACACATAGTTTGAATCACTGAATCAGATCAGATGACTCACTCGCTAAAGTGCAGATTGTTAAGCATAATCACAGTGGAATGGATGAAATGCAAGGCCTTGAGACACATTTTTAAAGCTGAACTTGTTAAAACACTTGTGTGATAAAAGCCTTGCAAAAGACATGCACTATACATGCAAGGGTTAAATTCATGCTTTCACCCTGTGTGAACATTCAAATACTGTATTGTGTGTAGATTTGAGAGAAATGCTAAATGTTTCATGAAATTAAAATGACATTTTTAAGATGTTAGACCTAAGCAGGGCCAGACAGAAAATGCTAATTGCTTTTTTCTTTTTTGCAATTTCTGCACAGAATTTAGTTAAAAAAAAAAAAAAAAGAAAAAAAATTTGCAGATTTACACACAATGGTTTTGGTAGGATAGTAACTATCCTAATTAATTATTAATATCCTAACTTTCCTAATTAATTAATATCTTAATATCCTAACTATCCTAATTAATAAACAACTTTTTAAACTTTTATTTTATGTTTGGTAATCAAAAGCACGTCTTTCGTATAACATATCTACTAAAAGACAGAAAATATTACTTTATAGTATTAATAATAATAATAATAATAATAATAATATTATATATAATTTTCTACAGGTGTCCAAGGACAGGCTCTTCAATGGTTTAAGTCATACTTAGCTGACCGTTACCAGTTTGTGAATATTAATGGACAGCTTTCACATGTCAGGCCAGTAAAGTACGGGGTCCCTCAAGGATCAGTTTTAGGCCCTTTGCTGTTTACAATATACATGCTTCCCCTGGGGGACATTATTAGAAAACACGGGATCAGCTTTCACTGCTATGCAGACGATACTCAATTATACATTTCAACTAAACCTGATGAGATGTCTGAACTGTCTAAGCTAACTGAGTGTATTAAAGATGTTAAAGACTGGATGACCAACAATTTTCTTCTCTTAAACTCAGACAAAACAGAATTATTACTTATTGGGCCTAAATCCTGTACACAGCAGATCTCACAACTGGACCTGCAACTAGAGGGATACAAAGTTAGCGTTAGCTCTACTATAAAAGATCTGGGTGTCATATTAGACAGCAATTTAACTTTCAAAAATCATATATCCCATGTCACAAAAACTGCTTTCTTTCATCTGAGAAATATCGCTAAATTGCGAAGTATGCTATCCATCTCAGATGCAGAAAAGCTAGTTCATGCTTTCATGACTTCTAGGCTAGACTACTGTAATGCTCTGTTTGCTGGCTGCCCAGCATCCTCTATTAACAAACTTCAGCTAGTGCAAAATGCAGCTGCCAGAGTTCTTACCAGATCTAGAAAATATGATCATATCACCCCAATTTTATCCTCCTTACACTGGCTGCCTGTTAAGTTTCGTATTGATTATAAAATATTGCTTCTTATCTATAAAGTAGTGCTGGGCCGTTATCGGCGTTAACGTGCTGCGTTAACGCGAGACTCTTATCACGCGATAAAAAAAATATCGCCGTTAATCTATTCTCAAAGTTGGGTGAGAGCTGGGTCTTTTCTACGCAAGCTATGATGACTTTCACCTTGATAGTTTAGCGCGGATGTATACCTGACCGATGAGCCGTCTGGAAAAGAAGTGCCCTTCTGAATCAAATCAGCAGGATGCCTGACTCTAACTGCAGTTGAGCAGTTTCACTTTAACTCACCAACATTTAATTCATGCCTTCGTGACAAACTGGGGTATTAGACGCAAATAAATGAGTAAGGACAGGTGAGAGTGTTATGGAGTTTAATAACACACGCCAAATGAGAAGAAAAAAAACTTCCGCATTTCGCGATGTGTGTGTGCGTCTGTGTGTCTGTGCAGTCCTTTACTGACAGCCGCCTGTGTGGATCTTGTCGGAAAATATGCTCCACGTCTCAATGCCATGTCTGTTTAGTTCAGTTATGACTTTAGTCGCATTAAGTAATCAAAAATCGCTGTTTACATGGTGACTCTTAATCAGAGTATTGTTTTAATCATATTAAAATCGTATTAAAGTATTGTTGCCCATGTAAACATACTCAATGTTTGACACCGTCAGGGCTCTGTGAACTTGCCTTTGTGAAGCAGCATTTTCTGTATGTGCGTACATCAAAAGCAAGTATGAAATCACTGTTTGGAGTTTATGTAGGCCTACAGTTCAACATTCATGTTTAACCGAATAAACAGTGAGTAAACACAAGCACATCTTATTGAACATCATTTATTTTCATCACCAATTATCATAGTAGAACAGTTTCTCAAGCAGTTTGTGATGCATTTTGGAAACAGGAGATGAGCCCCTGGTCTAATGCATCACCTGGCTTGAGAAACCCGTTCTCAAAGACTTATTATTTGGGTAGCACACATATTCTGAATGCCTTCGGCAGAATTAAAATGAGCCATTTTAATCTAGATTAATCTAGATTAAAAAAATTAATCTATGCCCACCTATACTATAAAGCTTTAAATAATCGAGCTCCTGTTTATCTAACCAACTTCCTGTCTCGCTACAATCCAACCCGCTCTTTAAGATCTCAAAACTCAGGGAGGTTGAGCCTTCTCATTTATGGCTCCTAAATTCTGAAATACACACTCTCGCAGTTCAAAACTAGATTAAAGACCTATCTTTTTAGCAAAGCATACACTCAGTGCATCACATAGCGGTATGACGCATGAGTGTGCTCCACGCATCTCATTTATATACACTATAAACAGCAGCTACACTAATTATTCTCTTTATTCTCTATTTCCACCTGGGGGTACTCATCCCGAGGCCCTCAGATTATGCAGCGCCACTGATGTGAACCAAGACCAGCGACAAGATGATCCCAAGGTTTCCATAATCCTGGACCAGGCCGTATCCTGAGCAGCTGCTGTGGTGGTCATGGAGGAGTGGAGAGCATGAGACTGATTCCGGTGACACTCCAGGGACAGACGAGTCTTCGCTGAGGTCCAGCATTCAGCGCCTAGACTGCAGCTCTGCACAAGACGTTTGGCCATAGGAGAAATGGTCGTGCCCAACTGAGCCTGGTTTCTCTCTAGGTTTTTTAAATCTTCGCTTTCGGCAACTGGTGAAGTTTTTTCCTTGCCGCTGTCGTCACTGGCTTGCATGGTTCAGGACCCGTAGAGCTGCGCATCGATGGATTTGCTCTTCAGTGTTTGGACTCTCAGTATTGAATATTAACCCACACTGAACTGAACTGAACTTAAACACTGACAACTGAACTGACACGGTTTCAATTCACTATAATCTTCTATGTGAAGCTGCTTTGACACAATCTACATTGAAAAAACGCTATACAAATAAAGGTGAAATGAATTGAATTGTATTGTATATGAATCATAGACACATTTGCATATTAGATACTAATATAACTGAAATTAACATTAATATTACTAATATTTACATAAGAAAATAAATTGACTTCATGATCGGCTAAAAAAAAAATGCAGATTTAGACACGCAGAGGCCCTGTAGCCTTGTCTTTAAGAAATTCACTACATACATTTTCTTAAGACAATAGTATCAGTATGTTGATCTTAAGCAAAGATGCCCAAAGTAGGGCCTGCGGGCCAAAGTTGGCCCATGGTAACCTTTGATTTGGCCCGCCATCACATCTGAAAGAGAGGGAGAAGGATGGGAAACTGGTTTGTGCGAATGCCTTTGACAGAGATAGTCATTTTAAACTTAATGTTTTGTTTCTTTGCTTTATTGCTGAGCTAAAAAGCCAACTGAACAATTAAATTAAGTTTGTAAATGAATCAGACTTTTAAAATGTAGATACAGTTACTTTACAGATAGAGGACAATGCACTAGACATCGGCGATCAAAGGCAGAAGCAGCTCGACTGGTGTATTCAGCACTGAACTCCATTGTGTTATAAATGGAATTGTTTATGTTTTTGCTGTAATAACTTAATTCTAAAATGTAGAAAATGATACTGCATTAGTTAATATGATTTAAAGAAATGTTTTCTAGTTATTTTTAAACATTAGGAAATAAATTAGGCAAATTTAACGTACTTATGGTTTGAATATTCACCTTCAGCCCACGGCCCTCAATCAAGCTTGACTTTTAGCCCTTTATACGAAAACATTTGGGCACCCCTGGTTTTAAGGATATATATTAGCGTTGTCCAAACGGTGACAAAATTAATTAATGATTAACTAATCATTTTAATGAATATAATAACAATATGAAAAGGTAATTGCAATCTAAAAGAAAAAATACATTTGTTTCAAGAGTTTCCCCAAAAGAGAAATCAGAACAATGAATGAAGAAGGGGGCTCATTAATATTCATGACCCTTCCAAATAAGGTCAAAACTGAGCTTTCACACAAGGGCCGTTTTCTAGGAATATAAATGAGCATGTTCACTTAAGCCACATGCCTAGATATCAGACAACTCAAACAACGTATCAGTGCAGAATAGCAAGATGGGACACAGCTTTGCCACATTTTACAGTATAACCCAAGCAAAATGAGCCACGTTTCAACATTAGTAGTTCTGGTACTCCCAGATGACACACGCCTCTAGAGCACACTCATGAAAAAATAAATAAATAAACGTCTCTTTGATGGAGACCCTACTGTTCAATAGTGCAGGTTCTCTTCAGTTTCTGCATGTGATGCAATATCAGCAACAATAACAGCAACAAGAGGCTTCTGTCGCACTTTTGATCATTTTCTGGATACTTTTTCTGGAAGAGCAACATGCAATCCAGACACACTCTTTAAAACACACCAGTGGGAAAAATAGGTTTAGAATATCAACAACATCATCCTAATCTACACTACGCTGTCTGCAAAGATAATGTTAAAAGTCAAACCTGTTATGCCCTGTTAAATCTCATTTTTACTCCATTACAATAGATAAAGACCGCAACGACTGAAAAAAATTCTAATGTTTTATCCTGGAGACATTTCCCAAACTGGGTGCGACGGTGGCTCAGTGGTTAGCACAGTGGCCTCACAGTGGGGTTCCTCCGGGTGCTCCGGTTTCCCCCACAGTCCAAACACATGCGCTATAGGTGGATTGATGAACTAAATTGACCATAGTGTATGACTGTGTGTGTAAATAAGCGTGCATGGGTGTTTCCCAGTACTGGGTTGCGGCTGGAATGGAATCTGCTGCTTAAAACACATGCTGGAATAGTTGGCAGCTCATTCCGCTGTGGCGACCCCGATGAATAAACGGACTAAGCTGAAGGAAAATGAATGAATGAATTCCCAAACTACCCTCTGTGTGTGTGTGTGTGTGTGTGTGTGTGTTATCTCATTATGGTTTGGCTGTGTTTGGCCTTAAAAATCACACTAATTTCTGATAAGTTGTTCATACGAGAGAGGATCAAGGGTTGAATCTTGCAGGAAACAGCAGTATGAGCAGGAAATCTCTGTGTGTGTATGTGTGTGTGTTTTATCTCATTATAGTTTGGCTGTGTGACTATCTGAGGAGCTTCTCTCTGTGAGAACACCTGCACACTGCATAATCTGACTAATTCCACACAAATCCACATGCTGGCCCCCAGAGGAGTGAGTGAGTGTGTGTGTGTGTGTGTGTGCGTGTGCGTGTGCGTGTGTGTGTGTGTGTGTGTGTGTGTGTGTGTGTGTGTGTGTGTGTGGCACTAATTTGCATAATGATATAGGTATGATACAGGTATTACAAGGAGAATGTGTCTCCATATACACACACATACATACATATGTATACTACCGGTCAAAAGTTTGGGGTCAGTTTATTTATTTATTTAAGAATATTATTCTGTTCATCAAGGCGGCATTAATTAAATGTAAAAAAAAAAACCATTGTTAAATATTTATTAGAATTTTTAATAACTAAATTTAATTATTGCATGTAGTTTCGATTGAAATTATTACTCCAGTCTTCATTCATTCATTTTCTTTTCGGCTTAGTCCCTTTACTAAGCAGGGGTGGCCACAGCGGAATGAACCGCCAACTTATCCTGTATATGTTTTATGCAACGGATGCTCTTCCAGCTGCAACCCAGTACTGGGAAACACCCATACACACTCATTCTCTCACTTCTTTAGTTAACCCATATCACCTATACCACATGACTTTGGACTTGTGGGGGAAACCGGAGCACATGGAGGAAACCCACACCAACACGAGGACAACATGCAAACTCCACACAGAAACACCAACTGACCCAGCCGGGACTCGAACCAGTGATCTTCTTGCTGTGAGGCGATCATGCTACCCACTGTGCCACCGTGACGCCTACTCCAGTGATCATTGCTTTTATTACCATTACCATTTATAATAATAACAACAACAGCAATAATAATTAATATTAGAGTGATTTCTGAAGATCGTGTGACTCAAGACTGGAGTAATGAAGCTGAAAATTCATCTTTAAATCACTGGAATAAATTATTAAATTAAATGATAAACTACATTTGAATAGTTTTTTTATACTGCAATAACATTTCACAATTTCACCATTTTTACTGTATTTTTCTGAAATGAATGCAGCCTTTGTGAGCAGGAGAAGCTTATATTAAAACGTTTAAAAATCCCACTGACCCCAAACTTTTGACAGGTAGTGCACATGTACATATATACATGCAAACAAAAACACACAAAGTAAATATGCACACAATTTCTTGTAAGGTGTAGAGTTTGGTACAGAGCGATAGAAAATACAGTTTAGTATAAATCAATCATGCCTATTGGACGTCCAACAGATATGCACTAGGGTTGGGCGATGTTGACCAATTTAGCATTGTACAATGTCTAATGTGAAACATCACGATGGACTATGGCATCGTCTTCATAGGCGGAGGTGAATTAATTAATGAATAATTAATTAATTTATAACTAATTAATTATTTGTAGCTTACCATTTCAACTACCTGGTCTTTGTTTTACCCATAACCAAATCATAAATAAATAAAGATAAGTTACACACAAATTACCACCTGTCAATCACTTTTTCCGCGGGACTCTGGCATGAGTAGGCAGAGTGATCCGTGTCAGTCATTTGTTTGGTGCGGTGGATGGCGGAGGGGTGTCGCGGATGAAAGTGAGCGGCGCGGGGTTGCTCGCGGACAAAACTGAGCGGCGCTGAGGTGTCGCGGACGAAAGTGAAGAGGGTTGGAGAGTCGTGGAACAAAGTGAAAATGAACAGTGAACAGGGGAGGAGGACGGTTGAGGAGGGAGATCGGTAAAATGAGGTGCCTGATCCGGAGTGTTCCAGCACACATTAAGCCCTAGATAGAGACAAGATTAATTAAATATCACGTTTAACAACTATAGTGAGACACGATCCACTATCATCCTTGATAAACTGTCCGACGTACACTGTTCTCTGGAGCTCAGACAAACGCATGACAGAGTGTGTGTGTCTGTGGCTGTGTGTGTGTGGTCACGTGATGTGCGTTTTCAGTGGACGGAGGGCTGTTCAGAAATGCTAGATGAAACGCCAGTGTGGACGTGGGTCATTTTCGTTCTAAAATGCCATTTTAAAAGTAAGATGTATTAGTGTAAACGGGGCCCGAGTGTGTATATTTCAAGAGGGGGGGGGGATGGATCGCGATGCCGGCTCAGCATCGTGATGCCCAACACTAATATGCACTACTAGTCAAATGTTTGAAATAATGAAGGTTTTTTAATCTTTAATTAAGTCTTCTGCTCACCAAGCCTACATTTATTTGATCAAAGATTCAGAAAAACTGTAAAATTGTGAATTATAATTCAATCTTAAAATAACTGTTTTCTATTTGATAACTGCATTTTAAACCCTAATTTATTCAAGTGATGCATCATTTCAACCTCATTTTAGTATCCTCTGATGAATAGAACATTCAAAAGAGCATCATTTATTTGAAAGAAAGTCTTTACTGTCACTTTTGATCCATTTATTGTGCCCTCGAGTAACAAAAAGAAAGAAATCTAACCCCAAACTTTTAAATGGTAGTGTATGATGCTTTCCAGGAATCATTTAACAGTGATAACTTCATATAATAGATGCAATTTTTTTATGGGGGGCGAGGAGACGCGATGGCGCAGTGGGTAGCACTCTCGCCTCAGAGCAAGAAGGTTGCTGGTTCGAGTCCAGGCTGGGTCAGTTGGTGTTTCTGTGTAGAGTTTGCATGTTCTCCCTGTATTGGCGTGGGTTTACTCCGGGTGCTCCAGTTTCCCCCACAGTCCAAACACATGCACTATAGGGGAAATGGGTAAGCTAAATTGTCCATAGTGTATGTGTGTGAATGAGTGTGTGGATGTTTCCCAGTGATGGGAAGGGCATCCGCTGTGTAAAACATATGCTGGATAAGTTTCCGGTTCATTCCGCTGTGGTGACGATTATTAAAGGGACAAAGCTGAAAAGAAAATGAATGAGTGAATGTTTATTAGGACTGAAACTTATTGTCGAATGATTAAATTTAATAGATTACAAAAAATGCTTAATCAAATTTGTAGTAATCGACGCATCGTTTTAAATATATATATATTTACACGTCAGTTCCTATCTGTATAAAGCTGATTTGATTGTTAAATTTATTTTTTCCAGGTCGCAGATTCAAATAAATATAAGCAGAAAAAAATGAATAAATTAATTTATTTTGATTAATCAATATGCAGCTTGTTTTTAATTTATTTATTATTTTACACTCATTACTGCTCTTTTGCATTTCAGTCACAAGATCTTCAAAGAAAACTGGAAAAGCTCATCCGATTATTCGATCAATTACAGTTGTAGATTAATCAATTATTAAAACAATCCATAGCTGCAACCCTATATAACTTTATAAAGTAATTCATAACATTATAAAACATTTGTATTTCAAAAATACTTTATAAACACTGTTCTTTTCAGCTTTTATGTCTCGGTTTCCACAAAAAAGCTCTTTGCAACACTGATAATAATAGAAAATCTCTATGTGAAATAGAGGGTTTACTGTTATAAAGTACTAATGCCCTGATTTCAGCTAATGCTGCAGTCTCTAATCTAATCTAATAGTCCTAAAGTCTTAAAGCAGATTCAGATGAAACTCAGAGCTTTACGCCACAGGCTTAATGAATTAATTCAGATCTGGTGTTTCACTTAAACCTGCAGAACAATCTGTGCAGTACGCAGTTTTTTACCCAACACGTAACATATTACAATTTTAAGCCAATCTTACGGTTAATAATATAACATTAATAATAATAATAAATACATACTTTTACATTATTACCTTAAAAGGTAACCAAGTAATATGTTTAGCAGCTTTTTTAAGTGAATTTAGATTGGAATAAAGGTGAAGTCAAAATTATTTGCTTTCTTGTGATTTTTATTTGTTTAAATATTTAATTTTAAGCCTATATTATGGTTTATCATCATATATTTGAATTTAATGGCATGTCAGCAACAACAACGACTATTGTCATGTTAAAAATATGGCATTAACAAACATGCAGCTGAATACATAAAGTAGTTTTGACTTTAACTGTATATTCCTTATTCCCCCAACACTAGCAACGAGACGCATCCGAGCACACTACAAAATGAAGGAATTACAGTAGTGAACACTGTACAGGCTACAGAAATAGCGGTAATCAGTTTAATGATTAATAACCTGTAATTAACATTGAATAATTATGTTGACATTGATGAAGACAATACAGATGAGCGATTTTAAGCAAATGTCAACCTTACCATGAAAAAATAAGGTTTTCACCAAATTAGCGAAGGTTTTTAGTGTAGGCTTCTGTTTTACACTACTGTACAAATACTCAAAAATGGCTCTGTCAGTATTTTCAAACTCTCACATTTGATTTATCAAAGTCACTCAAGTGCCAATTTCACATCCGTCACATCCATAACCAAGCTTTTTCCTTATAAATGTAAAATAAAATGAAATCAATCATGTTTGTTCTATAGAAAGCAACCCTTATTCTTTTGATTGGCATTATTTCCTTTGTGGAAATTCTGTGAATTAAACTGCACAACCCAAAGTATGTTGTAGACTGTAAACTCACAGACCTTTTTTTGGTCAGATCTATAATGCATGCTAATTGCCCTCATTTAGCATATAAAAATGTTTACAGATTGATATTTTTCTGATCCCATAACTCTGTGGTGAGCGGTTTTAAAAAATATAAAGAGAAGTTTCAATATAATGTTAACTAGGGATGGACCAATACCATTTTTTTTTAACTGTTCTGATCTCGATACCAAAATTCGACCGATACAGATCCGATCCCGATACTGAACCGTTTTTTTTTTTTTTTTTTTCTTTTTAACATAATACAGTTTCTATAGTTCTGGTGATAAACTCAGTAATATATCTTCTTTAGTAAACAATAACAGACCTATAGGCCTACTTTATATGACTGTGACGTAGTGAACCCGGAGTGGGCCCACTACAAGGCGTGGTAGGCCTAAATGCCACAAATAAACCCAAAAAAAAAATCCCCCAAAACAATGGCCTGACCCGGAGGTGTAAAAAAGGTGGTATTTATTTACAAGGATGGGTGAAATATAGTCCAGTGCAAAAAATATATATATACAGTGTCCCAAAATCCAAAAATATATGTACAAAAATATATATATAAAAATACAAAGTATCAAATTAACAAATAAAATATAAAGACGAATATATACAACACAAAAACAATCAAAGGGGAAAAAAATCAAACGTAACCACTGTATACAAGTATCCACTTACAAGAAAATTGCTCATGGCTCTGCCACAGCACGCTCGCTCGCTCGCCAGGTGAACTGACCCCGAGCTGGAGTCTGGCGTCCCTCTTTATACGCCAGACTCCGCCCATCGATCCACCAGTAAGTATATAAAATATACTTACATTAAACTCGCCTAAAAAGGCATCTTTTTAAACATTTCGCATTTACATCTGCTTAACAGACAAATACATATAAAAACCATTAAACACATACAACCCTTAACACAGCTTCTCCTGTAAAACAGGACAAACGACACGCTGGTTGTACCCACATAAACACAAATGGTGCGATCAGACTTTCAGCGCGCGAACCACCATGGCGCGGCTTCTGATGTCATAAGCGCGCGCCATCCTTTCATTCAGCTTGGCCGGTTTCGCGCTAAAGTCCGAACTCCCCTAGACAAACGAACAGACAAACAACCACAAACACGAAGACAATGGGTGTGTGTAAGTGTATGCTCCGTGTGAAACTGAAGGGGAAAGATGAACTGTGGAGGGGTGAGGGAATGCCGGTGATATGACGCGTGCACTCATCAAAAATCACCGTTGACGGAGGGGGAAGGAATGAAGGTAAGTGGTGTGTGTGTGTGTATGTGTGTATATATATGTGTGTGTGTGTACCAGTGCGGTCGTCGGAGACGGAGGGGAGAAGTCTCACTTCTCCACAATGACAGACAGACACACAATCTAACAAAAACATGAAGCTTGCTGTAATCTAGGCTACTTTTGGCATTGCTTATGACATTGATCTGTTGTGGTTGAGCTTATATTTCCCTTTTAATATTAAGATTTTTCTTTGAAACCTGTAATAGGCTACCAATATTGACCCTAATCAAAACACAAACTGGTCTGTTAAATAAAATGTTAATATAAATAAAATGACAGTGAAATATTCACCGTTTCAGAGTAGCCTAGATTAGGCTTAAAAAAATTCTGGTAATGTCAATCCATATTGCGCCCGTCAGTTTCACTTTTAATAATTTAATCAACTACTTTGACCACAATGAATCAGGCTTTACAAACCATTCTCAGCACTGAAAGTATTCCCCTCGGAAGAATAAACTCGGTCAGAAAGATGTGAGGACAGACATTCATTATGAGAATAATTTTAGGGAGCGGCGCACATCACGTCTGCACAGCCTGTGCTTGAATGAAGTGCTTGATGCATCATTGAGACACAGCGCGCAGCCCTCCGGTATCTGCGGACACTTCCAAAACAGCAGCACAAAGGGAAGAAATGAGTGCGTTGAGGATCTGTCCAATGTATTATTGAGCCTTTTCTAATTTAACATTTCAGGTAGATCTACTTTGTGTGTGAAGAGCAGGTAATAACCTTCTCTACTCCAGTGATGATGCGGTCAGCTGATATAACAGACACAGCGCAACATGATTTAGAAACAGCAATGAACTCCATGTTGCAGGTCAAAATGAAGCTATTTAATGCAAAACTAAATGCATTTCTCCACTGATTATTTATATTAACAGGAACAAATAGTCTTGGAGAAAGTCTTCCGTGTTGTCAGGAACGAACGCGAATTGTGAATGAATGGAGAATGATTGACAGGCGCAGCAGCGGGAAGCGCTGAACTGAACATGAATTTAACCACATTAATATTCATCTGTGCTTCACACTAAACTATAGAAAGGCTTCAGAACTTTTAGGATATAGTAGTCCTACATGACAACTTTCTAGAGCCTTATAATAGGCTTCCTTCATGGCTTATAAATTACATCGAATATAGCGCACAAGCAAGATCAGATTTGGATTGGTACCAGCTGGCCGATACCTGATCCAGCAAAAATATGTGGTATCAAACCAATATCCAATCCAAGTATCGGGATCGGAGCATCCCTAACGTTAACATATACTTCCAATGTGAATTTTTGGAGATTTAACTGCAAATGTGACATCCATAACGCTGGAAATGCTCAAATGCCCTTTTTATACTCCTCTTACCGTGTCTCAGGTTTGTCCAGTCAACAGAGGAGAAGAAGGGATGCGAGCGCAGGCCTTCATATCCCAGACGCTCTGCAGATCCACATAATAAACTCTGGAGGAGGTCCATGAACGCAGTGCTGGCTTTGGGCTCATCTGGGAACTTCAGAAACCGCTGTGGACACATCGCATGCATATGAACACGTCACATTTAGAAAATTGGGCTTACAATTGATCAATTTTTCCATGCCTTGTCTTTTCAAGAGTTGACAGTAGGGCACTTAAGAATCAAAGACAATTTTACTCTTATTTTCCCACTCCGTTTTTACTGCTTTATTAAGTTTGACTATAGGGTGTACACTTATTTACTGTATCAGGTGTATATTCTAGCGAACAGTTTTTTTTTGTTTGTTTGCTGTTGTTGTTGTTGATCCTGTAGTTTTGTTGCTTCGTTGTTATGTTGGTTTATTGTTTATGTTGTTGTGTGGTCGTTTCTGTTCTGTTGTTTTCTATTTCTGTTGTTTAGTTGTCGCTTCGTTGTCGCTTAGTTGTTTGTTGTCTAAGCAGATATTCTGACACTGATTGGCTGTTGTCAATTTCCCACCTATAGGCCCAATCCCAATTCTATTTTTGTACTCCTACCCCTTGTCCTTTGAAGCAGAGTGTGACGGGGAAGGGCTTCAAAATTTACCCCTAAGAATGGGACAGTACTACAGCACCTGCACACGTCATCATATGTCATCATGATCTCTTGCTTCATATGAGATCGATGACAGCGACCGCTGTAGTTATTCCAGTTGTGTTGTTTTTGGTATTTATCTTCAGCAAATCACTGAAGGCGTATATTATGCTATCATGACGATCTAACATGGCAATGTGCTTATTTCACGCGACCGCCATTTTAAAACACGAAAGCGAGGCTGTGGTGGGAAGAAACCCGGAAGTATAGGATCAGCACTGGAAACGTTGCAGCAACATGCTGTGGACTACAAGCCTCCAGCTGTTGCTGTGACTTCAAAATGTAGATATTGTGTAAACGCCATTTTAATATCATTCAGTTCAGTTTTATTTAAACAATTAAAAGCATATTAGGCATTAAACAACATCACAATCTCTGTAAGAGTAATGCACTTAAGTCAGGGGTGCTCAATCCTGTTCCTGGAGATCTACCTTCCTGCATAGTTCAGCTCCAACCCTGATCAAACACACCTGAACCAATTAATTAGGACCTGAACAGCACTTGATAATTACAGGCAGGTGTGTTTGATATGGGTTGCAACAGAAATCTGCAGGAAGGTAGATCTCCAGGAACAGGATTGAGCACCCCTGGCTTAAGCGTTCTCCTAGGCTTCAGTTCATGGCAGCAGGTAAACACAGTGGCGACGCTTTCCTGCTTCAGCCTATGTAACCCGGTGAGCGATAAAACAGTGCAGTCCTCTGTAGCACATCCTCGTGTTGTCTGTAACAGTGTTGTCCCGCTACTGAAGTTTTAAAAAAATCCATTTCTCGCTAACATTTAAGCGCCGCTGAGCGCCTTCATAACCACTGCTGAATTGCCTTAGTATTTACCAGTGCTCAACAGAATGACTGTGAAGGTCATCAGTTCACCGCTCTTCACAGATTGAAAACACACATAGATGGACATTGAAGCGTTTTAAAGGCGTGAAGATCAGTTGATTCATCAGCGGATCGCTCATCTGTGTTTGCACTCCGTAAACAGCGGTGAGTTTGGTGAACTGATGACCTTCACAGCCAATCATAGTGACTTCTGTTGAGCACTGGTGAACACAATGGCCAATCAGCGCCGCTGTTTAAGAACTCCATGAACAGCGCTTAAATGTTAACGAGAAATGGACGTTTTTTTTATATTTCATTACGGAAATGTTGTATCGTGACAAGTCTAATATAGTTAAAGACTCAGTTCATTAACTTGAGTTTGATGAATGGCATCTAAAATGTGTGTTTGGGAAAGAAAAGTTCAGCCAAGTAGTGCCATTTCCCTTAACTTGGCTGAAAATGAGGTCTGATGTCCCTTTTTATTTTCACTATTCATTCAGAACGGACGTTCGGGTCACTCGGAAGGCAGTGAAATGATAAATTTGTGTCGCTTTCTCTTCGCTGATAAGATATACAGCCAGGTGCTCAATATTCCTGTGTGACTCAGACCATACTTACGGGTTTCTTCCCACCGCAGCCTCGATTTCGCTGTTAATAATGGCGGCCACGTGAAATCAGTCCATAAGATCCATAAATCAGACCCTAAGAAACTATACTCTGCATTTACACAGTGGTCATATTCATCTATGCAAGCGCACGAAAACAACATTAACATTATAGCAGACACTGTAAAAAGCTCATTCCCAGACACTAGACTGTTCTGACAGGGGATTCGAGTGTCAGAATGTTGTGGGACTGCTGTACAGGAGATATTATTATGGATTATAGATCGCCAAATTTTTTGTTTTTATTTTAGCGTTTTTTTTTTTTTAAAGCATGACAATAAAACACATACGCGGTTATGAATATTTTAAAACATGCGCTTGTTTGTTGTAAAAATTTGTAATAATGACTAAAATACTAAGTTGTTGATCTCCTTCCGGGTGCAGCTATCCTGAAGTTGTGGCTGGTGTATTCTGGGAAATTTTCTTACCCCTTGGTTTTGAGAGTGGTCCTGAAAAATCTCAATTCGAAGGGATTTCTACCCCTTCCTCTTAGCCCTTTGCCTTCAAGCCAAAGAGAATTGGGAAGGGCTAAGGGGTAGAATTGGGATTGGGCCGTAGTTTTTATTTTCAGCTCTGGGTTCAGCTTTGGGCTCTAGCCAATAACAGAAAAGCAACTACTTGGGAGGCAGGGCTAAAGATAGAATGTAAGGTGCCATCTAATTGGTCAAATTTAGATAAATAATGTAATGTACTGTAATGTAATGTATTTTGTATTTATTGCCATGTCAGCAACCAAGGCTATTTTCATGGCAAGAACATTTCAATAATAAATAAACAATTAAGAACAACAAACAAATGAATACACAAGTGAAATAAGATTTTAAGTATTAATACATGATAAGAATTTTTCCTGGCGTCACTTTGCTAAAGCAGGACAGTCTAGCAGAATGTGTTTTCAAATTTAGATAAAGAAAATATGCATGAAATAAATGTCATTTATCACACATGTCTGCGATACGTATATTGCACATACTATTATCTCGATAATGCTAATACTGCGGAGCCCTAGAATAGACTTCCACGATATAGCAGAAATAAGCTTGTGCTTTTAAAATAGAAGCATTATGAATTCACCTGAAAGTTGATGATGTTGTTGATGGTTTTTGTGGACGTGCCGTCAGCGAAAGGTGATTTCATGTAGATCATTTCGTAAGCCATGACCCCCAGAGACCACCAGTCGCTTTCAGGGCCGTGGTTGCATGTGGACCCTGCGCTGAGCGCTGACAGGACCTCAGGGGCCAGAAAATCTGGAGTTCCCACTGAGAGTTTGGAGGACGTCACCTACGCCAAATAATGACCCACAATTCAATTATTAATCAATTCATCACAATTAAATGATACTCTTACACTGTGTTATAACAGGGTTCCCACTAAGACAGATATCAAATTCCCTGACTTTTCCATGCCCTTCAAAGCTTTTTAAATATTAAAAGGGTTTGTGAAGATACATTTAAGACTTTAAAACCACCTTTAGAAAGTTGAAGGAAAGATAATTGGAAGGGAAAACACTACAGCAATGTGTTGAGAACACTGTATAGCTGAAGCACATAAACACTTGTGCTTATAGCAGCATTTCAATGTAAAAACACAAACTAATCTAACCGAGTGTGGAAATCCCGTCTGCGATAAATGGCTTTTTAAGAATCAACATTGAGTAGGCTTTTTCATGTTGTTGTTGTTTGTCGTTCATTTGAGTATTGTTTTTAGTTTGAATTTGTATTTTTATTGGTATGGCCTTTAGCATCTGGCTAATGCCGAGTCCAGACTGCATAATTTAGTCCCGATTTTAACTGGCCGTCAGGTTTTGAAAAACTGCAGACAAATTCCTGAAATCACAGGCACATTCACATTAGTAACAATCACACAGTATGAACTATCAAAGACGCAACCTGAGAGAATCGCAGATGAGTCGCTGATGCCCGTGAGATATTTGGCATGCTAAATATCTGGAGCTGTTGGCGATTCAAATCGTACTGTGTGAAATGAGTTTTGACTGAAAATAACATCCGTGATTACCTACAGCCAATGAGAGAGCAGCATCCACTGGTAAGGGTATCTGCAGGCCATCGGGAGGATGAGGGAGAAGTTAAAAGAACTCATTTTCAGTTTATTTAGACCCAAGAAATGGAGGAAAAACTAGTGTAAATTTGTCAGGAGCACCCGTGTCTGTTTGACGTGTCATGCGAGTAATAACACAAACGGGTCAAAAAAAAACGTTGAGGAGAAATCGTTAATTCCCAAATATTTACATTTTCTACCCCATTAAAGGCTTCTTTCTCATTACGTAGTTAATAACAAAAGATATACTACATGTTTGGTTGTGAGGCGTAGTTTAAACAAAGTTGTCGGCGATTCTTCCTATCGTAAAGTCATGCAGTGTGAAACCCCCTGTCGCTGATCCATCTTGCAGTGTAAACAAAGCAGCGACAAAACGCTAGCCCAGACAGTCAAGCAGTGTGAAAACATCTGTGACACGACTACTTTGAAAACCATGCAGTCTGAACTCGGCATAAGGGACCACCAATGAAAACTAGTCTTTGAGCTTATTTGGTTACATTTACGTTCTTGGGGAACATTGATAACCGTACACTGTGGAAAATTAACATTACTCGCTCTGACATATTTTTTATTTATATACTTCTGCTACAGTGCTATCAAACATGCTACTATAAACTCAACTCCTTATGCCTAGATGTTATATAGGTACACCGGCAATTAACAATAACTGTAATAACAATTAACTGTCTAAAGCACAGGTGTCAAAGCCAGTTCCTCAAGGGCCGCAGCCCTGCACAGTTTAGTTCCAACCCTGCTTCAACACACTTACCTACAGGTTTCAAACAAGCCTGAAGGACTCAATTAGTTTTATCAGGTGTGTTTAATTAAGGTTGGAACTAAACTGTGCAGAGCTCCGGCCCTCCAGGAACTGGCTTTGACACATGTGGTCTAAAGACATATCTTGACATAAATAATCAGAATTCTCACTGTAAGCTAGTGATGCGCGGATGGCGGTTAAATCCGCGGGCGCTGCGGATAATCCGCGAGTCGGTCGGGTAATAAAAAAATACATTATGATTAATTGCGGGTGGGTCGCGAGTGGATGTAGCGGGTCATAGCAGTTGACCAGCAAAAAAGCAGAGAGTGGACTTCGCAGAATGTGAAGATGAGAGACGCCGTAAATAACTGTAGATGAAGTGCAAGAGTACTGTGCTAACTTCAGTTAGAGGAGTCATCAGAGGGAAATCTGCTGTCGTTCTGGGAGAAACAAGATCGTTTATTTACACGGCTGCAGCGCCTTGCAAGAAGAAGCTTGTGCATTCCTGCAACAAGCGGTGCGAGCGGACGCTCATTTAGTGCAGCCAGCCGTGTTTTGGAGGCGAGGCAGAATCGCCCGAATCCAGGCACAGTAGATGCCATTATGTTTTTGCAGTGTTAAGAAAAGGGCCAAGTACACACAACATAGCTGCTGTTTAGGCTGAAGGGACGCCGTTTTTGTTCTCTTTTTCCTGTATATGTAAAAGCTGAATCTGCTGTTAATAACGAACGACCCACTGTGACCTAAGTTGCAAGAGAGGGGAAATAGTGTGGCCGCTTTAGGACTGCTTTTATGGGAGTTGTAGTCCATAGCGAGGGGCATTGTGGGTAGTGTAGTTCGACACGCATGCTGTGTGATGTGAGCTCTCGCTGTGTGCTGTGTGTGCGGTGAATTAGAGGGAGAAAGTTTTATCCGGTTTTGTTTTGTTTACTTCAGTAATTCCACCCGGGAGCTGTTTTGCACTGTGAACCTGAAAACAATGAAATAAGTAAAAGAAGGGCATGCATCGAGTACTTTTGTCCGTCTCATCATTTGCTCGAGCATGAATTAACGAGCTGTTACTCTGCCGCCGGACATTGCGGAGAAAGTTACACCTATCATCATGCTTAAAACAAAGAATTAGAATTATTAAAGTGGCGATCGGGTGCGGGTCGGGTGCGGATATATATATCAGATAAAATAATATGTGCGGGCGGGTGGCGGGTGGATGATTAGAATGAAGGAGCGGATTCGGGTGACATTTGAGCTGATCCGCGCATCTCTACTGTAAGCCAAATGTCTGCTCTTCAGTGACTAAAAAGCTGAATTTTCATGACCTATACTAAACTGTAAATAATTCTGCAAATGCTGAATTTAATACAAGATCAAGCACTGTGCTTGTTCGATGTGTGACCTGCTTTAGGCACATTATTTGACATTATTGCAACATGCGTTCTGCCAAAGCCTATTTAAACAATGCTACTTTTGTTGTATCGATAGCTAAAATAATAGTTTTGGCATGATTTTTCTAATGCTGCTGTTAAAGAGATTTTAAGTTTTGTTTGTTCATCAGTTATGATGGAGTAGGCTTTAAATGGCTAAGAGGTTTGTTTCTATATCCTCTTAAGGCCCAAGCTGTTTTTTTACATGCATTTTTGATTTCTCTTTGCTATTTGGGCTTATTGGAACCTAATTAGAATAAAAATCTAAGTATCATCTTTTGATATGATGTACTTTTAGAGAAAAATGATGTCCATATATGTGGACTCGTGGTTCCAATTTACATAAAACACTTTTTCCTGAATTTTCTTTTATGCATATTTAACACAGAATTTTTTTTTTACTTGTTTTGACTATCAGAGAGTAAAAACAGCATTTTTCCCCATTTTGGACAGTTAAAAATAGGGTTTGGGACATTTCATATGTTGCAAAACAGTTGCAGGATGACACTGTATGTCTGTAACAAAATATAAAACATTCAAAGTATTTTAAATAGCCACTTAAGAGCTAAAAATGTGCTGTCCACATATGTGGACACTCAGGCTCTAGAAGGTTATAGAACTAAATATAGAGTCTAATAGTTGCATGCAAAACAACACAAAAAAATGCCACAAATATTGCTGCTAATTTTGAGAGAGAGAGAGAGAGAGAACTTGGAGATTCAGAAACGAGCTGTTCAGTTCTGGCTGCACCTGCATTAGTCTGACCCCCAGTCTGTGCAATATAAAGCCCTTCTGGCCAATGAAAAACCTACAGTGTCTCATCCTCTAAACACGTTCGTATCTGAACTACTGAAGAAAACTCAAACTGAACCCGTCCCCAAAGAAAATCTTCACAAACACATTGACAAAACATTAAAATATAATTATGATGAAAAACTAAAGACTGAATTCAACCTCCAAAATAAACTTCAATGTTATTCGGCCCTAAACAGAACCACACAGATGGCAAATTATTTATCATTAAAACAATTCAAAGAAAAACACATTCTTTCTAAATATCACCTCTGTGATCATGACCTAGAAATAGAAAAGGGCAGACATAAAAAATCCTGGGCTCCTAAAGAACAGAGAATATGTAAACAGTGTGACATGAACCAAATAGAGGATGAGACGCACTTCCTTCTGTTCTGCCCCAAATACACCAAAACTAGAGAAACATTTTTCCCCCAATTTGAAACATTGACTAATTCATTTTTTAAATTAAATGACTCAGAAAAACTTTACCATGTACTCGGAGAGAATGATTTGACATCTAGACTAGCTGCAAAATATGTATACACCCTACACACCATAAGAAATGGTTAATGTAAATTCATGCGTCTTATTTAAATAATCTAGACTTTTTATTATTATTATTATAATTGTTATATTTATCAAATGTATTGTCTTTTTTTTTTGTCATTCATTTCTTATTTATTTTTATTATTATTTGATGATTTTAATATATTACATATTTGATGTGCTTTGGCAACACTGTATTGAATGTCATGCCAATAAAGCAACTTGAACTTGAACTTGAGAGAGAGAGAGAGAGAGAGAGAGAGAGAGAGAGAGAGAGAGAGAGAGAGAGAGAGAGAGAGAGTAATTTTTATTTTACAATAGAAGTCTATGGGACAGTTGCTAGGGTGGCGTAAGTGGTTGCTAGGGTGTGGCTAGTAAGTTAAAAGGTCATCAGTGATTGGCAGATTGGTAGTCTGAGTTAAATGAGCGTAACTTAATTCTGTATGACAGTCTGGCGGAAAGTTATGATTTTCTCAAGCCACCATAAATATGATATATTGAATAATATGATATATTATTTATATTTTATTTAATTATCATATATATATATATATATATTCAGATTATTATTAATATATATAAATATTATTTTATTCTTTTTTTTTTTTTTTTCTTTTTTTTTTACTACTACTATATTGTGTGCTGTTTTTTTTTTTAATTATATATGCATGTTACTTTTTTATGTAAACTTTATAAATGCTTTGGCAATACATTTGTAAAATTTGTCATGCCAATAAAGCAACTATTGAATTAAATTGAATTGAATTGAGAGAGAGAGAGAGAATTAATTTATTTAATTATTATATATAAATATCTTTTATACATTTGTAACATTTGTCATGCCAATAAAGCAATTATTGAATTGAATTGAATTAGAGAGAGAGAGAGAGAGAGAGAGAGAGAGAGAGAGAGAGAGAGAGAGAGAGAGAGAGAGAGAGAAAAGAAAAAGAAAAAAATCAGTAATTTTAGGCTGCAACAATTAGAAATATTTGGGTGTGGGTCTAACTACTAACTTGACTAACTGAAACTAAAAATGAAATTAATAATAGGCAAAACACCTGAAACAATATGATAAATATGACAGAATAAAAACGCCTTTTGATAAGTGTGAAATAAAATATAAAGAAACAGAAATCCCTGAAATTCCATAACTTGAACAAAAAAATATTTATAAAATCCCCTCACTTTCAATGTCTGAAATAGAACTTTTAAAAGTACATGCTATTCCAAATCCTGTGGAAACATTGTTATAATCTATATGCAAACAAAATATTTCAATAATTCAAAGTGCATAAGATGATCAGTCTTTACTGAACTGAAATGCTTTCTCTCTGAATAATGTCTTCACACTCATTACCGTTCGGTTAGCAGTCAGTCTCGCTGCCGATCCGAAGTCTGCCAGTTTAATGTGACCCGTGCGGTCGATCAGCACATTCTCTGGTCTAATATCTCTAAGAAAAGAGAGAGAGAAACCCAGCAGAGATATACAATGAGATATGAGAAATAATACAATAAATAAATAGGATGCACCAAATACTACAAAGTA
This sequence comes from Danio kyathit, assembly GCA_903798195.1. NCBI lineage: Eukaryota > Metazoa > Chordata > Actinopteri > Cypriniformes > Danionidae > Danio > Danio kyathit. The sequence continues at coordinate 1,565,374 of LR812523.1, read as the reverse complement.
AAAATGCTTCTTTTTTTTTTTTTAAATAGACACAAGAGTATGCAAAATGTTGAATAAGTAAATCTGTGTTACTCATACAAATGAATTAAAAACTGAATTTATATTAAATAAAGCTCATTTATAATTTAAATAAATTGCAATTATGTACAATGTGCGCATAGATTGTTTTACCAAAAATTCTATCTACAATGATTGAATTTATATAAATATATACATACTACACACACACACACACACACACACACACACACTTCAAATTATTCATTATTACATTTCTTATCATTAAATACTTCCCAGGTGCTATTTAACAGAGCAAAATGTTTGACAGTGTTTCCTATTATATATATTTTCTGAAGTCTTGTTTGTTCTACTTAGGCTGGAATTAAATTGTATTTTTAAAAATAGTATTACCCCCTTAAGGTTTTTTCTTTTTTGACTGTCTACAGAACAAACCACTGTAGTCCAATGACTTGCCCAAGACTTACTTGCCTAATTAACCTAGTTAAGCCTTTAAATGTCACTTTAAGCTGAATACTAGTGTCTCACATGAGATGACAGAAGAAGTTGTGGTGGGTTATTGGGGATGTGGTGGGTTTCTTAGGTTATTAAAGGTGTTTTCTGTCACTTGTTAAGCCTGCATTAATGCATTCAGTGAAAGCTGCACGATTAATCATTAAAAGATCAGGATTTCAACACCCACGCAACATCAATTATAAATGATGGTGATTTGCATATGTTTATTAATCCTAAGAGATTCCGTCTTTAGTCGTTTGAATTATTGATGAACTTACAAACAGTGAAATAACACAGAAGTACTGGGAGAACGGTTTATAGTTTAGATAGTCTTGTTTGTTCTACTTAGGCTGGAATTAAATTGTATTTTTAAAAATAGTATTACCCCCTTAAGGTTTTTTCTTTTTTGACTGTCTACAGAACAAACCACTGTAGTCCAATGACTTGCCCAAGACTTACTTGCCTAATTAACCTAGTTAAGCCTTTAAATGTCACTTTAAGCTGAATACTAGTGTCTTGAAGAATATCTAGTCTAATATTATGTGCTGTCATCATGACGAAGAGAAAATAAATCAGTTATTAAAACTGTTATGTTTAAAAATGCAATAAAAAAGATCTATCCATTAAACAGCACATGGGAAATTGTTTGCACTATAACTGCAAATATTGTAAAAGTATTATATAAATTCTCTACAAATTTACACTAGTATTTGTATACTAGTATAATATACATATACTTTAAGTATGTATGCATGTACTGTAATGTAATGCGTGTGTGTTTATATAGTGCATTTATAAGCGCTTCACAATCATGAGGGGGGGGGGGGGGGTCTCTCCACACCACCACCAGTGTGCAGCTCCACTTGGATGATGCGACGGCAGCCACAGGACAACGGCGTCAGTGCTTCACCACACACCAGCTATAGGAGGAGTGGAGAGACAGTGATAGAACCAATTCAGTTGATGGGGATGATTGGGGGGGCCATGATGGGTAAGGGCCGATGGAGGGAATTTGGCCAGGACACCAGGGTTTCACTCCTACTCTTTACCAGAAGTGCCATGGGATTTTTAATGACCACAGAGAGTCAGGACCTCAGTTTAACATCTCATCTGAAAGACGGCACTCACTGACAGTGTAGTGTCCCCTTCACTATACTGGGGCATTAGCACTCACACAGACCACAGGTTGAGCGCCCCCTGCTGGCCTCACTAACACCATTTCCAACAGCAGCCTAGTTTTGCCATGTGGTCACCCATCCAGGTACTGACCAGGCTCAGCCCTGCTAAAAAAAAGTCGTCAGTGTCTAGTAAAAGCAAATAATAAATCATGCTCATGGCTGTAATGTTTGTTTGTTTGCTTGAATACTTTATTGCTTCCTAAGGGGGAATTTTCTTGTGGACTCATGAGATGACGGAAGAAGTTGTGGTGGGTTACTGGAGATGTGGTGGGTTTCTTAGGTTATTAAAGGTGTTTTCTGTCACTACTTGTTAAGCCTGCATTCATGCATTCAGTGTAAGCTGCACGATTAATCATTAAAAGATCGGGATCTCAACACCCACGCAACATCAATTATAAATGATGGTGATTTGCATTTGTTTATTAATGCTAAGAGATTCAATCTTTAGTCGTTTGAATTATTGATGAACTTACAAACAGTGAAATAACACAGAAGTACTGGGAGAATGGTTTATAGTTTAGATTAAACCACTGATGTTTATGGTGGTAGTAACAGCAAATTTTTCATAGCACTGAATATTTTACAGATTGTTTTTATTCAGCTGATTATTTATTCATTTTATTTTTAATAAAATTACAGGTTATAAGTTCTGTTTGTTAAAACCAAAAGTGTATTGCAGTGCTGTTTCTGTAATAAATAGAAAGCAAATTACATTTGTCTCCTCCCATTTTTGGCTCATCTGAAAAATGGTCCGATTCGCGACTAAAAACCACAATGTTACCCAAACCGGGAGATTTGTGTTTCGTAACACCACTAATACACATACGCATTACTGGTTAGTATTCAACAGTCTGCTTGACATTGGAATAAAAGAGTTTTTGAATGTGAACTAACTTCTGTTAGCTATTTAATAAAGCTATACCTGTGAACGTATCCCATCTGATGAAGTGTGTGAACGGCCTGTATGAGCTCGGCTAGGTAAAACTGAGCCATGGATTCATCAAACTGATCTTCATATCTGTTCATCAGAGCCATGAGGTCTCCGCCGGGCAGATACTCCATCACCTGTGCAAAAACACACACAAACACCACACAAACTCTGTAAACAAAACAAATTATAATAATCAAATCTGAGTTTTAAAGTAAAGGCCCCAGCAATCACTATTTAAATACACACTGCAACATTACATATTGTGATAAAAACTATGCTAAAAATGGCTGAGATGCACAAGAAAACAAACAAAAAGCGACTTTGGCGACATCCTTACATCCTTTTTTATTTACACTCTCCTCCCTGCTGTTAGCCACAGCACTCATTTTTGTGTGTTATTCTGACCTGAGGAGTCAATGACAAACCGAAAACTTGTCTAGTGAAAAATCATGAGTGCGTGGATTCTTTACCATTTCAATGCGCTCCTGGCGTCTCTCGTAACTAGGTGACCATCAATGATTTTCTCAGAGGATAACAAACGGACAAACCATTGCTTCGGTTCAGATATAACTACAAATTTTATTTATGAAGAGAATTAAAGGGCACTGCAGTGTTTAGGTGTGCTGTGTTTGTCTAAGGTAATTAGTTTACTTTTATTAATTATTGAAATGTGTAATTTCCATACAAAGTGTTAAGTAGATCGGTTAGTTCTACTTGCATGAATCACAGTGTGCTCATGGCATTCTGAAGTTTAGATGTTTTTCAACTAGGTTCGCCAGGAAAATGCGAGCGCGTCACGTGCGCATCGCTTGCACACCATGTGTGCGTTGCTCCTTATTTTTGTGCGCAAGTCGTGCGCCTCGACTGGAAATAACCATAACGCCCGATTAACACAGGTGTTTAGCGTCAATGCTTATTGGCATTGCTTCCAAGGCAATGCCAATAAGCTTGGCATTGCTTCTCCTTTGTCCTGCTAATACTAATTTTTTGTGCTGGGCAAAAATTAAATGCATCTTAAATATAGACATGTATGTACATATTATATGTGTATCCCTATTTCATAATCTATATACAGTTGAAGTCAGAATTATTAGCCCCCTGTTTATTTTTTTCCTCAATTTCTGTTTAACGAAGAGAAGATTGTCAACACATTTCTAATCATAATAGTTTTAATAACTCATCTCTAATAACTGATTTATTTTATCTTTGTCATGATGACAGTAAATAATATTAGACTAGATATTCTTCAAGACACTTCTATACAGCTTAAAGTGATATTTAAAGGCTTAACTAGGTTAATTAGGTTAACTAGGCAGGTTAGGGGAATTAGGAAAGTTATTGTATAATGATGGTTTGTTCTGTAGACTATCGGGGGAAAAAATTGCTTAAAGGGGCTAGGGCTGGGCGATTTTTTCGATTAATCGAATTTACGTTTTAAGATGATTAAATTTTTTATAAAATTGAGGAATCGTGATTTTTTAAATAAAAATATCAAAGCAGCTTTTTCACTATCTGCCAAACCGTTCTAAACTGTTAGACAACCGTGCTGAATTGTGCTGATAGATTCTGTGTGTTGACGTCGCGGCTCTGTTGATGAGCTCCAACAGCTGGCTCAGCGCAAGCGCGATAGCCCATTGTCGCGAGGTGCGCGCACAGTCAGCGGAGGCGCGCGATGCAGTGCCAGGCGAAAGTATAAATCCAGCTTAACACTCAGGGCCCGTCCGATTTGGTGTTTTAAATTCCTTTGAACACATTCAGGTGCTGCTTGTCGATTTGACAAGGCTTCTGTGTTCGTTCTTGCTGTCAAATGCGGAAGAAATTATCGATAAAAGCTTTATGATAAACCGCTGTGACTTTAACTGCAGGCGCTGATGGACGACGTGCATGCGAGGGGAGTCAGATTTGTCCGGGAGTCAGATTTGTCCGGGGAGTCAGATTTCGATACGACACCGGCGCATCCATAGAGGTGACCTAGGCAGAATAGTGAGCGAGAACCCGCCGGTTCTCACTTTTATCCACGACACCTACCCCCTCCCGGTCCTCTTTCATCCGCAAACCGGTAAGTTTCTATTTCACTTTCGGGTTGAGGGCGTTCACCTAGAGCGCCAGTTCAGCTTGCTCCGGCCCTGATAACACTATATACATTACACAAAATAATAAAATAGGCTAAAAGTTTTATTCGTGGCTAGAGCTTAATTCATGTGATTGACATATAGGCAATGAGACCTTTACTTCGCCTGACTGAGCGTGAGTTTATTGCATGCTGCGCTGTATTCAGTAGCACAGATCGCTCTGATCTGGGTGAGAACTTTACCAGCGACTACATGCACTGCTGAAAGCCTTTTTTTCCTGCTGCGCATCGAATCAACAACAACATATATCCATGGGACACGAACTTGCAGACTCTTTGAACAACAAGGAAATAATTGCACCTAATTTAAAGCCCAGACGTCTGGTTTTGTATTTTATACCTGCGCACCACCTGAAGGACGGTTACGGCGTGTTGTGAATGTCGGCTGTCACCGCAGAAAGTCAAATCTTTCTTTAATTTGGACTTTTGCTTGAAAGCTTTATGGAGTGGCACAGTAGCTGTCCAAGGTACTGGAGCTATGAATTAAATCATAACCCATATGTGCACCAATAAACAAGTCAAATGAATGAATAAATAAAATAAATATGGATTCTTAAATGTCGGTATTGTTTTTACTCCAAAAAAATATCAATACGTTTTGACAAATGTTTTATAAAAATAAATTGAGCAATTTCCAACATTTCAGCTATAGGCTGTTACACGACTCGGTTAAATATAAGATAGACATTTAAGTAACAGGTTTCTGTGGGGGTTTTTGTTGTTCACAGTGATCTGTAATATATACTGGGTGGTGTAGCTACGAACAAATATTTTCTAAAACGTCAAGCAGGAATTTGTCTATAGGAATGTAATAGGCTACACCTTGTTGACCAATTTATGCATGTATGGCCATTAAAAATACATGTTCCCTAACCAGATGGTTTTTCAAGTTACTTATAAAAAGATTTTTACTTCAGTCATGTTATTGTAATGTTTTAAGTTGACTATAGTAACACAGTAAAAAAAAAAAAATAATAATAATAATAATAATAATAATAATTCCTTTCCTTGCTCTGTTAAACATCATTTGAAAAAAAAAAAAAATAATAATAAATAATAAAATAAAATAAACCCAGTGGCGCAGTGGGTAGTGCTGTTGCCTCACAGCAAGAACGTCGCTGAGTCGCAGGTTCGAACCTCGGCTGGGCTGGGTCAGTTGGCGTTTCTGTGTGGAGTTTGCATGTTCTCCCTGGGTTCGCGTGGGTTTCCTCCGGGTGCTCCGGTTTCCCCCACAGTCCAAAGACATGCAGTACAGGTGAATTGGGTAAGCTAAATTGTCCATAGTGTATGAGTGTGAATGTGTGTGTGGAAGTTCCCAGAGATGGGTTGCGGCTGGAAGGGCATCCGCTGCGTAAAATCGTGCTGGATAAGTTGGCGGTTCATTCCGCTGTGGCGACCCCGCAAGGGACAAAGCCGACAAGAAAATGAATGAATGAATAATAAAATAAAATAATAAACAAACAAACAAAAAAAAAAAAAAAAATCAAAGGGCGGCTAATATTTCTGACTTCAGCTGTGTGTGTGTGTATATATATATATATGTGTGTGTGTGTGTGTGTGTGCGTGTGCGTGTGTGTGTATGTATATATATATATATATATATATATATATATATATTTATTTATTTATTTATTTATTTATTTATTAGGGATGCAGGATATATTGATGGCCATATCGATATTAGCTGATAAATACCATTTTTAATGTTATCGTTATCGGTCCGATTTCAAAATTAGGCAATATCTTTAAGCCGATAGGTAATTAGTCTACCGTTATAAATGATTCATTATTGAAATGTGTATATTCCCTAAAAAGTGTTAAGTAGATCGGTTAGTTCTACTTGCATGAATTGTCATGCGCATGTGGCATTCTGAAGTTTAGATGTTTTTCAACTAGGCTGCACCTGGGAAATGCGAGCACGTCACACGCAAGTCGTGCACCTCAACCTGGAAGTGACGCTCAATTAACACGAGTGTTCAGCGTCAACGCTTATTGGCATTGCTTCCAAGGCACGCTCGGCAGACATTTTTAAATAAAACGAAGCGCTTCATGCCAAAACTTGACACCAATTTTTTTTTGTATCATTATTGACAGGGCTTAATTTGTGCAGGAGCCAGCCGGATCCGGAACCTCTGAAAATATAACTCTGCATCTAATTTTACCGATCCCCCTCCTCACATGCACCCCTGCCCCGCTCTTCATTATCTTCCGCAACTTCCCAACCCTCTTCATTTCGTCCGGCCTAAATATCTTTTTTTAACATTTTTTTTACACATTCCTATTTGCTCAAATAATAAAAGAAAGTTATATTTCATCAAGTTGAGTTATGAAAGTTGTCGAAATGTTTTGTTGTGAAGTGTGCATGTACAGTCTTTTTTATTTTTTTAAATGACAATAGCTTTGACCTTTTCTTTATTACAGTAACAATCCGTGTATCAGCATCAAACAGGAATAATTACAGCGCATCAGATGTACAGCAGGCCTGACAACGTGATATTACATAATAATCACCTGTATCTGAATCTATTATTGCGGATCACCCAAAAACAAGCCTCTCAGTCCAGCTGATGCAGTCACGTGGGTTTAATTATTAGCCACTCGTCTGCATCACACATCTAAATAAAAGCTAGCGATTACGCCATTATCATTCTAATTAGACAATTAGCTTAAACTGCATCTTGAGCGAGTGCTGCAAACTGAAGAAAATAACACAGAAAAAAACAGAGGAATAATGTGTGAGAATGTGTGTGAAAAGAAGGAGGTTTATGAATGACTGTGTGTTTATTTATAGATGAGCATCAGCCTGAAACCACACCACAGGCTCAGATTAATGACTGCACAGAACATCCAAACTTTTCTAACCGGGATTTCTCAGCAGCGTGAGAATAAATATATGCAAACGTAAACAGTGAATTATTTATTGTGATTATTAAGCATCTCTAATTGAGCATGGGTGTGATGCATCCATCCATAAGACCTGTTCATAAAAGAATAAAATAGCCGGAGTGATTTAACTGGAATAAAACATGAACGCTATCGTAATCATTACAATTATTTCCCGGTTTTCCAGAGAGATTATACAAGAGCACATTCAGCCATGTGAAGCACGTGAGAGGAATCATTTGACTCGTCTTGCTAAAACTAATTTCTAGTGCTGGGCAAAAATGAAACGCATCTCAAATATAGATATGTACAGTTAGGTCCATAAATATTGGTACATTGACACAATTCTAACATTTTTGGCTCTACACACCAACTCAATGGATTTAAAATGAAACGAACAAGATGTGCTTTAAGTGCTGCAGACTGTCAGCTTTCATTTGAGGGTATTTACATCCAAATCAGGTGAACGCTGTAGGAATTACAGCAGTTTGCAGATGTGCCTCTCACTTGTTAAGGGTCCAAAAGTAATGGGACAGAAAACAATCATAAATCAAATTTTCACTTTTTAATTCTTGGTTGCAAATCCTTTGCAGTCAATTACAGCCTGAAGTCTGGAGCGCAGAGACCTCAGCAGACGCTGGGTTTAATTCCTGGTGGTGCTCTGCCAGGCCTCTACAGCAACTGTCTTCAGTTCCTGCTTGTTCTTGGGGCATTTTCCCTTCAGTTTTGTCTTCAGCAAGTGATATGTATGCTCAATCGGATTCAGATCAGGTGATTGACTTGGCCATTGCATAACATTCCACTTCTTTCCCTTCAAACACTCTTCGGTTGCTTTTGCAGTATGCTCTGGGTCATTCTTCATCTGCACTGTGAAGCACCGTCCAATGAGTTCTAATGCATTTGGCTGAATGTGAGCAGACAATATTGCCTGAAACACTTCAGAACTCATCCTGCTGCTTTGGTCAGCATCACATCATCAATAAACACAAGAGAAGCAGTTCCATTGACAGCCATACATGCCAACACCATGTCACTACTACCAGCATGCTTTATTGCTTAGAATCATGAGCAGTTCCTTTCCTTCTCCATACTCTTCCCATCACTCTGGTCCAAGTTGATCTTGATCTCATCTGTTCATAGGATGTTGTTCCAGCAACATGTTTTCAGAAATCTGGCCTTCCTGTTTTTGAGGCTGTGTGACGCGAGAGCCGATCTCTCTGTGATCGTTACAAATTTAGGATTAATCTACCAATAAAAAAACTTATTAATCCACAGGTCACGTGTGTTCCGAACCAGGGGTTGTGATCCGTACAAATCACAGATCAACCGTGATCCATTACACCCTTATAATCTTTTATTTCTGTTTTTGCTTTTAAGAATTTGTATGCAATTGAATATATAACAACTTCTGCACATCGTTACGAGACATCAGTACCACAGTTGTTTTATTATATATATTTTTTCTCAATTATTCAATAAATAAATAAAATATAAAATATTCAAATATGAATTTGAAGTACTTTTCTTGAATATTGAAGCTTATTTATTGTATAAAATGTACATTTCCTGGAATAGCAACCTTTAAAAAAAACTATCATGAAAGATATAGTTACCGTGAAATAAACTTTCTTTTCTCACACCGTGAAATAAAACGTTTGGTCATACCGCCCAGCCATAACCAGTGTTTCCTCTAAGATTTTTTCCAGCTGTGGCGGCAGGACTTTTACATGGATGTACCAACTACCTATGGGTGTTATTTCAATGACACATGTTGCGAGCGCATTTATGTAATACGAGCATGCGAATCTCTGCTTGCGCGCTGATTTCCTCTGTTCGTGCACAACTTCACACCCTGAAATATACGCTGCTCAAGTGCGATTTAGTGCGTTTATGTGACGAGTACATCTCCAACATTTATTAGATTTGCTAGGAATATTTATGAATGTCTCTGGTAGACCTACAGAGCGGCATTAAAGCGTCCAGAAGTAAAGTGAAACATCTGAACAGTCGTGAAGTAAAGTGAAACCGCTATAAATTCCAGCCAGATAAAGTCAATGTATGCAGAACCATAGACCTTTATCTATACAGTATAATTACGGAAACTGTGTTCATCTTAACTGAAAGCTACGCCGTGTTTGCTGGTCTCACGTCTCACGCACGCACCTGTCAGTCAGTCAGCATGTCACCGTAAAGGGTTAAACAAATAACGCACAGCACTACTACGATTAAAGAAAAGTTTTCGCTGTTATAATTCACTTACCTTTTAATGCGTTTTGGTGCGATTATAACCTGCTATTAAAAACAACAACAACAATGACTGAATGTTTTGAATGGGAAGCTGTAATATAGCCGTGGCGGGATGAAGTTTGGTGTGGCGCCCCGCCATGGAAGAATGAATGTAGCGGAAACCATGATAACTATGACTATATTTTCAGCAATTTAAATAAAGTCTAACATATGAGGTAACCGAAACATTTTTAATGAAACGATTTATGAACTTTCAATAAAAGAAAAGAAAAAAAAAACTTTTAGCTTTAAGCTCTTATATAATGTAATCAAACGAAAAATCTAAATGAGAGATTTATTTATTCAGAATGTTTAAATTTTACAGTGAAGAAAAAGGTTAGTTTAATAACTTGATTCAATTTCTTTATAATAGCTATTAAAGGTGCAGTGATGGTCTTCAGAAACATGTGTTGTTGTGCTGGCTGAAAGTCTCTTCACAGTCCAATAGTAATGATTAAAGTAAATGATATAAATGTGTCACGCGTTGGCGTGGGTTTCCTCCGAGTGCTCCGGTTTACCCCACAGTCCAAAGACATGCAGTACAGGTGAATTGGGTAGGCTAAAATTGTCCGTAGTGAATGAGTGTTTCCCAGAGATGGGTTGCGGCTGGAAAGGCATCCGCTGCTCAAAACATGTGCTGGATAAGTTGGCGGTTCATTCCGCTGTGGCGACCCCAGATTAATAAAGGGACTAAGCCGAAAAGAAAATGAATGAATTAATGAATGAATTAATTAATTAATATTCTGGGTGAGGCAGAAGACTAAAAATTGTTCATCCAAAAGCGTCGGGCCAATAATTCTGATACATAGCTCAAACTGTCTGTCAGCAAATGCAGATTTGAGCTACTGCGCACGTGTTTGTACGCAGCTTTGCCGTTTGTGCATACACACGCTGCGCATTCGCGAGAGAGCGAGCGGTAAAAACATGCTGAATGGAAACTCCTGAATCCATATTGGAGTTAGTTGTGCTGCTGGAGGAAGGACGACACCATGGCTGAAGTATTTCTGTTAGGCAGGTCATGTTCTGTTTTAAAACTAATTCAGTCACACAAAGCTGATGTAGATTGTGTTGTTATGAATGGGTTATCTGCACAGAAGTGTCGTTCAGCCACTGAAATCTCCCGGTGAAAGATTGATGTGACTAGTTTCATAAGGGCCTTTTACAGCATCTATAATGTAGATTTATATTTAGTTTAACAGCAGAACATCAGTAAACAGCGCTATTCCACCTAGCCTGCTTTACTGAGCTGAAGTTGCTTTTATATTCACATTGGGTCATTTCTGAACAATGACAGCCTGTGACGCTCCCCATATTGTTCACCGCTACTCTGAATATTCACTCTGAAATAGCATGCAAGTATGGCTCAGTAATAAGTGTAATTCCTGCACACCGCCGGACAAGCACTAGTCGCTTTAGCTCAGCACATGAGAGAGGGTTCTGCTGTCATCTTTAAGGTGTGTGTGCTCGTGTTTCAGAAGGCGTGGCTCTGGATGGCAAGGGAGGGACGGTGTTTCAGAGATGTATGCTAATAGGCTAGCATTGTGGCAGGTCACCTACTGCACTTTTAATTTTAATAGGGGGGTTATTTTCCCTTATCCCGTACTTCATTTATTATCCCTTATTTTCACATCCCAATGTTGACAGGTATTGACTTTGATTTCAGCAAAATGTTTTAAATCGTTAAATAAAAAAAGATCTCCGCTAGCAATTACATTTGAGTTGACAGTAAAATGTTAAACAAATACTGTAGCTTGAAAATACAATTGCAACACTAGGGGTGTAACGGATCACTGTTGATCTGTGATCCGTACAGATCATAACCCGATTAATAACTTTATTGAACTTGTTGATCCAACATTATAACAATTGCAGAGAGATCGCCTCCCGCGTCATTCAAATCATGTGCATGAAAGCATTGTGGCTTCCCTGTAAGATATAATGATTATGAGAAAAGTTGTGGTGGAACCTACCTAAATGCTTTCTTTGGCTATTAATTTAAGGCGTTTCCTGCTTGTTTAGCCTGCATTAATGCATTCAGTGTAAAGCTGCACAATTAAACAATAACAGATCGTGATCTCAGTTCAAACCTGCGCAACATGACCGATAAATGATAATTTGCATATGTTTATTAATCCTTCAAAGTTCTGCATTCAAATCTGCATCGAGAGAGATCCAGTTTTTACACTTTTTCAGTCAGTTACAAACAATTAAATAACACAGAAGTGCTGAGAGAACAGTTTATAGTTCAGATATAAACACTGATGTTTATAATAAAGATTAAAATCACCGTTTAATGCAAGGTTCTCAACCTTTTGCAAGCTTTAATTTTTCGACTTTAACTGCAGTTCGGCACTTTCACTCATGAATATTTCATTCATGCCCCCATGACAAACTGGGTTATTAGACGCGAATATTTAGTAAGGACTGGTGGAAGATGTTTTAATGGGATTTGATAGCGCACGACAAACAGAAAGAAAAAACTACCGCATTTCGTGATCAGTGCCGCAGATGTAGCTGACTGATTCCAGCCCAAAAGCTATCCAAAACCCGCCAAAATGCAAATTCAAAACCGCCCAATCTGGCAACCTTGTTCGTGATCTGTGTGTGTGTGCACGGTCCTTTACTGACAGCCTTGTGTGTGCAACTTGTCGAATGCATCGAAAAGTCCTACATGACATTAAGTAATAGTTTGATTGCGGTGTTTACTTCAATAATGCCACTAATATCTGCATACTCCACGTCTTAATTCCATTTCTGTTTAGTTCAGTTATGACTTTAGTCAGATTAAGGTCATCAAAATTCGCTGTTTACATGGTGACTCTTAATCAGAGTATTGTCCTAATCGTATTAAAATCATATTAAAGTATTGTTGCCCATGTAAACGTACTCAATGTTCGACTCAATCACACTGTCAGGGCTCTGCGAACTTGGCTTTGCGAAGCAGCATTTTCTGTACACCAAAAGCAAGTAGACTATGGCTCACGCTTATTGACAGTGGAAGATGATTTACGGTTAGTCGAGTCAGTAATCCAACTACGGAAAAAGGCTCAGCCATCACACTGAATCAGGTAAGCTGTATATTTATGTTTCAATGTAATTAATGCGACAATTTAAACGCAGCAAGTAATATGTGAATGATGTTTGCACATGGATTATAATTTTGGCTCGGGGTGGGGGGGGCTGGGTGTCCTAAAAGTTTGAAAACCCCTAGTATAACTTACACATTCTGATTAAAGAGAAACGAATGTATCTCTTATTTATTTATTTTGGTTGATTACTTTAAATAACAGGTCACTTCAAAAATGCACACATCTAACGTTATAATAAAAGCATTCGACTGGTTTCCTAACTTTTTATGCTCATTAGGTGTGTTTGAAAAAAATAAATAAATAAATCACCAAGATCGACATCTTTAGATATTATTATTATTATTAATTATGTGTATATGTCTGTTTAAACACGCACCCAAAACCCAGACTCCGCTTCAAATCGCGTGTCCAGAATCTGTTTGGGAAACAGCGTCTATTTATCAGTATGGAGCGCGTCAGCTGACAGTCATGCACTGCTATATGACTGTTTTGAGGATTGCATATGAAGTGGAGACGGCACCTGTAATAAAAGGAAAGGGAATCTTGCCGTTTTTATATTTATTTTAAAGTGTTTTCATGCCTAAACAAAGCGAAAGCACAGAACAGACTCACATTTAAGAGCAAGGAGCGGCCCCTGGTGGTTCGGCGGTATGGGTTGCGTATAGGGAGGCTCTGCTCTTTAATGTTTATTGCCACCCTTCAGAGAAACACTGAAAATACGGGAGAAATACGGGAAAACACCTTTACGAAATGAAAGCGGGATAGAACTGTAAATTACGGGTGAATCCCGGGAAAACAGGAGGGTTGACAGGTATGCCGATGAATCCGAACAAAGATCACAAATTTGCAAAAAAAAAAAAAAAAATTCCAGTTTTTTTTTTCCTCCCATTCTGTAGCCTACTGGCAAAAGTATGATCTTATTTTAGATGCGTAATCCTACCCAATGCCTAAAGCCAACTACCTTATTAACTATTAATAAGCATTTAATTAGTAGTTTATTGAGCTAAGAGTCTTAGCTAACAGTTTGTTAACAGTGTGAACTGCACATTCAAATAAAGTGACCCAATAAATAATATAAAAAGAAAATAATAGAATTATTTAGCTGAAAATATAAAATATTGCCCGTAAATGTATTGATTGATTGATTGACTGATTTGAAGTGTACATTACAATAGTGACCCAATAAATAAAAGACGAAAAGAAAAAGGAAAATAGAAATAAAATTAATAAAACTAAATGAAAAGAAAATATATTAATTGAAAATGAAAATATAAAAAGGCTGGCTATTGATTGATTGATTGATTGATTGATTGATTGATTGATTGACAACATTTTATATCTTCATCCCAAAAGTCTCCCTCTTCATTTTAAAAATGTTTCAATGCAAGAATTTGGAAATGAGGTATAAATTGTGTCATCAGATCTACAAAAAAAAAAAAGTTCATTCAGAAAGCAGAGTGCTTTTAAACAGGAGCGGGACCTGACAAAAACAATCCTGCGCAGACCATAACAGCAGCTTATTTCCATCAAACCGCACATCAAGAACAGACTCAGAGCATCATCAAGAGTCCCTCATAAACTGGGCTATTGAGACCCTGATGGCCCCTTCACACACTGTATACTGTTGAAGTCAGAATTATTAGCCCCCCTGTTTATTTTTTTTCCCAAATTTCTGTTTAACGGAGAGCAGATTTCTTCAACATTTCTAATCATAATAGTTTTAATAACTCATCTCTAATAACTGATTTATTTTATCTTTGTCATGATGACAGTAAATAATATTAGACTAGATATTCTTCAAGACACTTCTATACAGCTTAAAGTGACATTTAAAGGCTTCACTAGGTTAATTAGGGTAACTAGGCAGGTTAGGGTAATTAGGCAAGTTAGTGTATAATGATGGTTTGTTCTGTAGACTATCGAAAAATATATAGCTTAAAGAGGCTAATAATATTTACCTTAAAATGGGTTTTAAAAAAAATTAAAAACTGCTTTTATTCTAGCCGAAATAAAACAAATAAGACTTTCTCAATGAGAAAAAATATTATCAGACATACTGTGAAAATTTCCTTGCTCTGTTAAACATCATTTGGGAAATATTTAAAAAAGAGAAATAAATTCAAAGAGGGCGAATAATTCTGACTTCAACTGTATGCGATCCAGAACAACACACACCGCATGGAAATCACACAGAACGGAGCACGAGAACACACACACACACACACACACACACACTCACACACACACAAGAGTATGAATGGAAAGCAAAGCCGGCGGGACACGAGCACCAAATTCTAGCCCACGTATCCTAGCAACAAGCTAGCGAGGGTCTTTTCAGCACATCGCTCGGGTAAAGACAGATTACGCGTCTCCCTGTCTTCAGCCGGGGGCGTTTGGAGCCAAGAAGGTGGCAGAAATAGAAAAATCATCTCTTTAGTCACTTTGTGCCGTCTGCGTTTGCTCTGGAAAACCTCCACCACACCCCACAGATACAGTGTGGGTTGGCTTTCGAACACATCCTGTGCTTAGAAACACATCAGCCGGTGCAATATTACACAATAAGCCTCATTCATCAATGGAGGCTTTCTGAAATATGATGCATTTCGGACCATCAAGACCCACTCACACCAAGCAAGAGATCTAGTTGTAAAAATGGTTCACAAATGTTAAAGAAGAGCATAGTTCAGAGCACAACTACAACAATGAACATACAGAGGAACGATGTCAGTGGGAACTATTTCTCCCAGAAATATGCAGCGCAGAATAATTTATTCCATGTATACCGCAAAATGCAAATAAGTGGGCGTGACCAACTCAGTGTTGCCAGTTGCTTTTTATTTTCCACAAGAAGTGATCTCTAAGTTTCAATCTACACAAGAATCTACACAAGAATTGTATATGTTTATATTTCACTGAGCATTATTTATTATTTAATTGCACATATTCATCACACTAATTCCTCTTGAATTGTACATATCCACTGTACATATATATATATATTTGTAATTCTGTTCATAACTAGCTGCATACATCTGATTATTAATAGCAACCTGTACATACATTCATCTATTGTAAATCTCTGTCCATAGCTAATACATCCTGTATATAATGTTGATAGTACATCCATCTGTAAATATCACCATAGTTTTCCTAGAACTGCACTTTATAACTTTCACGTGTGTTTTGTGGTGTTGCGTGTTTGTTTTCTGTTTTGCGTTCTCTTCTCTCTTCCGTTGTGTATTCTGCCCTGTTCTAGGTGTGCAACCATTGGTTAAAAAGCTGTCGATCACCATCATGACGCACTCGGCGCACCAATCAGAAGCTGCTCCGCCAAGTTTAAAAGGCGTGCGCTTGTGCCGTTCAGCAGGAGCGCTTGGCTTACCGCCAAACTCCTCACTTGTGTCAGCCAGCCTGTTCATTTCTGTGTGTGTATAGTTTTGTTGCTGTTGTTGTTTAGGGTGCTTTCACACTTGGTTCAATTGCCTGGACCGTACCCAAGTTCGATTGTCCTCCCTTCCCACCTTCTCGGTTGGTTTGTGTTCACACTGTCTTTTTTCCTTCTGTACGCTTGCGTCATAGAGCTGCTGTTTTGTTTACGGCTGTTGCTAGGTGACGGTCACGAAAGCAAAGCGCCAAAATGGAGACTTCCGCACATCGCGGTCGATTTGCTTTTACTGAATCATAAGTTTTGGACATACAGAAAGCGACTCGCGTCTGTCTGCTGCTAAAATATTATAAACATTCAGAACATCACACAGTGACTGCAGAAGCTGTTTCTGGAGGAGACAAGCAGACATCACTGTGTATCACTGTGCTTGGCTCAGTCCCGCTTGTCACAAAGGTACAATACGTGGCGCGCACACACACACACACACACACACACACACACACACACACACACACACACACACACACACACACACACACACACACGAATGAACGTTATGAAAACGATAGTTTGTTGTACAGTTGGCGGTTCACTTCCGCTATTTGGTACGATTGCATTCATACCAGAAGTGAACCGTACCAGAGTTCGCACGAACCGTACCCCAGACCACCTCTTTCAGGCGGACTCTGGTACGGTTCACGGGTGCGCACCCGAGTTCAGAAGACACGTTCACACTAGCTAAACGTACCGTACTATGACGTCAAACGAACCCGGGTGCGGACCAAAAGTGCTAGTGTGAAAGCACCCTTAGGGTGCTTTCACATATGTGGTTCGGTTCATTTGGTCCGGACCAAAGGCAACAAATGATACATTGTAGTATTTTTCTGCCGTTTTGGGTCCCTTTCACACCACACTGATTGCTTTGGTCCGAACCAGTTTAAACGAACCAAAATGCAGCCATGTGACAAAATCTACATCACTCACTGGCCAGATGTTATTGAGCGCATTTCCTAAACTGCTTTTCAATTGGTCAGAATTCACGTGGAACTACCGCAAATAAACAAACCGGCAGACACACAATGTCGCTGCGCTGGCTGACGCAGTATCCCTGGTCATAGTATACTATGTAGTTTGTATGCATCACTTTAGACAAACTATACATTTCGAGAATGAAGGGCGGCTGGGGCTGGAAAACAATGTTTTAATGCATTGCAATCGGCGAAAGCATTAGGAGAAGGCGTGAAATAATTTAGCTAAACTGCGACATGGTCATCTTTCGGAAATATCACCAATGATCCATCAGGTAATGTTTCTCCCTCCCTCCTTCCCTCTCTCTCTCTCTCTCTCTCCCTCTCTCTCTCTCTCTCTCTCTCTCTCTCTCTCTCTCTCTCTCTCTCTCTCTCTGTTTAAAACTGTTGGTAAAGCGCTGTCAACAAATATTTTTCCTCCAAACCCATAAGATAGACAGCGCATTGCACTACGGCAGCTGGATTAGTCCAAAAAGGCGCAGTACTTTTTGCGGTTGGGTCTGTTTTAGTTTGGATCACGTTCTCACCACAAACGAACCGCACCAGGGTTCGTTTGAAAGCGTACCGAGACCACCTCTTCAAGCAGGTCTCGGTACGCTTTTTTGGTGCGCTTTTGGTGCGCACCCGAGTGCGATTGCTACGTTCTCACCTGCCCAAACGAACCGCACCAAGAGGGAAAACGAACTCTAGTGCGATTCAACCGAACTAAATAAGGCAGGTGTGAAAGCACCCTTAGTCTCTCTCGATTAAGTGATCTATTTATTAGATAATCTTGTGCAGCTCAATTTAGTATTTATTGAGAAGTCGAACGATCTTTATGAGAATTGGATTATCAAATAAGCTTTGCTAATGGCTAACATTGTGTACTTTACGAGAAATCTCGTAATTTTGAGCAGCATAGTTTCTTTGTGTTAGTTTATGGAGGAGTTGCCACATTTGTAATTATGTTTGGAGTAGTTATGAAGTTTAGTCAAGCGTTGCGCTGAAGATTACGGTTTTGTTTCTGCATTTTTCTTTGGTTAGTTAGCTTAGTGGGATGGGGTTTAGTTAGATCGTTTTGTTATATTTATTTCTTTGTTTTGGCAACACTCCTGTCTTTTCGTTTAATTCGGTTATTTAAAATTCTAAATTCCTATATTCGTTGTTTAACATGCTCTGTTTAATAAAGACTTAATTTTTGCTTCACTTATCCAGCGGTTGTGTGTTCTAATTTTCACCCAGGAGCATTAGAGACTCACTGTATGTTACGTCTCATCCAACTTAATAACTTATGTAACAATAACTTGTACCTGTATCCTGCACTTGCTGCTGTTGCACTCCTGGTTAGACCTAAACTGCATTTTGTTGCCTTGTACATGTGTAATGACAATAAAGTTGAATCTAATCTAATCTAAATTTTGTATCTTTGAAGCCATTTTGAACTCATTTTTTCCTTAAAGTGTTTACATACTTACATTTTCATATTTAGGTTTTCTTTTCCTGTTAATTGGGATACATTTAATATCTCTGAGATGTTACATGAGCAAAGTTTATAATAATACGGTCTGTCCACATGATGTGAAATGTGACAGTAGACAGTAGAATTTGTTGTTCATCTAAACTTCTACTACTTTTGTCTTGATTGTGATGAAGAACGGTTACTTTCATTTTTATATATATTTGGCCAAAAAATGTTTACTATCAGTGTTTCCTATAGGATTTTCCAGTTGTGGTGGCAGGCCTTTCACACAGATCTACCTATAGTGTTATCTCAATGACAAATGTCGTGAGCGCAGTATTACAAGTCGAGCTCACATTCATGTAATACGAGCATGTAAATCTCTTTGCTTGCGCATGGATTTCTTCTATTTGTGCACAAAACTTCTTGCGCACCCTTAAATATAAAGATATACAGTGCAGATTTTCTTGTGCGTGGTCAAATAAACGCTGCTCAAGGGGATTTAGTGCGTTTATGTAACGAATATGTCTCCAACATTTATTAGATTTGCTAGGAATATTTCTGAATGTCTCTAATAGACCTACAGAAAGGCATTGATGCTTCCTGAAGTAAAATCATAACTGAAAGCTACGTCATGTTTGCTGGCCTCACACATCGCACAGCCATGTCAGTCAGTTAGTCAGTCAGTTGGCTCTATTTTAACGATTTAGGCGCAAAGTCTAAAGCGCAGGGTGCAAAAGCATTAAGGGCGCGTCAGAATCTACTTTTGCTATTTTAAGGATGGGAAATTCCGCTTTGCGCCGCATGGTCTAACAGGGTTGAGCTGATTCTCTTAATGAGTTATAGATGTGTTTGGAGAATAAACCAATCAGAGTCTCATCTCCCATTCCCTTTAAGAGTCAGTTGCGTCGCGCCATAGCGCATTTGCTATGTACATGGCGACTTTGTAAGTGGAAAAACTGAACGCTTCACTAGTGAGAAACCAGAGCATCTACAGCGCAAGTATGAGAGAATGAGCCTCCTCGTTCTTTACTTTCACTTTCACTCTCTCGTGGATAAGGAAACGTGTTATACACACAGATATCCATTAGCCTACATAATTAATTTCGGTTGTTAAGTGCAAAGATTTGTTTCAAAACTATTTCTAAATTCAGTTCTAATTTCCAGCAAACTAATAAATGAACAATAATAATGAAGTGTGGTCAGAAAGCTGAGTTCTATCCAAACACACATGCTGTGCCCCATATGGTCTAAAACCTGACAGGTGGGCAAATCTAAGCTTGTTTTTAATAAAACAAATATAAATATGCAGATAATAAATAATACTAACATTATACAAAAGCAAATTGGGCGATGCAGTGGCGCAGTAGGTAGTGCTGTCGCCTCACAGCAAGAAGGTTGCTGGTTCGAGCCTCAACTGGGTCAGTTGGCGTTTCTGTGTGGAGTTTGCATGTTCTTCCTGCGTTCGCATGGGTTTCCTCCGGGTGCTCCGGTTTCCCCCTTAGTCCAAAGACATGCGGTACAGGTGAATTGTGTAGGCTAAATTGTCAGTAGTGTATGACTGTGAATGAGTGTGTGTGGATGTTTCCCAGAGATGGGTTGCGGCTGGAAGGGCATCCGCTGCGTAAAAACTAGCTGGATAAGTTGGCGGTTCATTCCGCTGTGGCGGTTCATTCCGCTGGTCTATTAAACAGTCTATTCTAGTTTCTCAAAATAGCATTGCACCTATGGGCGGACATATGAGTGCAAATGCATTTGCTATTTAAACAGCGTGGTAAAAAAACGTCAAAATGACTCTTGCATCAAGCTGAAACTAGTAAACAACAATGGCGTCGCGCCTTGCGCCGGGTGTATGATAGGTCCCAATAACTGTAACCTTAAAGGGTTAAACAAATAACGCACACCACTACTACGATTACAAAAAAGTTAGTTCTGTTATAAATCACTTACATTATATGTTTTGGTGCGAATATAACCCGCTATTAAAAAGAAAAGTCAGCAACAACTGAAGGTGAAAACGATGACTATTATTGAAGTCAACTGGCCAGGTACCCTCAGTCAATATTTGGTTGAGTTGCATGGCAACACTTTTACCACCGGAAAACTGGAAAACTCTTAACTTTTGATTTACATGAAAAATCTGAATTGTTTTGGCGCATATGGTCCACTTTCTGGAACTTTCTTAGGAATGCTCCATGGCTAGCCTTTGTCTTTCTAATCTTGGCTTATAATCTTTTAGTGGTGTAACTGATCTTCCGGTTAGGGTCACATTGAGCTATTTTTTTAGTCACGGATCAGACCATTTTTTGGATCAGCCAAAAAGGAAGGAGACAAATGTAATTTGCTTTTCATTTATTACAGAAACAGCACTGTAAGACACTTTTGGTTTTAACAAACAAAACTTAGAAGCTGTTATTTAATTAAAAATAATGAAGGAATAATCAGCTGAATAAAAATAAACTAAAATATTCAGTGCTGTGAGAAATTCACTGTTCCTCCTACTGTTGCTGATAACGCTAAATGTAGAAATCTAACATTATCATCTGTACGACTCCTATTTATTTTAGTCTCATCTTCAATAAATGACTCAGTTATTCACTCTTAAATCTTCATGTTTCATTGCTAGATCATCATTTCTGAACAATTATTCAGTGGAGTATTTTTGATGGCTGGTTACCACCTACTGGTTAAATAATGTAATTGCTGCCTACAACTTTCCTTTTTTCAGCGTCAAGTTAAATGAATATGACGGTGATTTTATCTTTACCACAAACATCAGTGTTTATATCTGAACTATAAACTGTTCTCCCAGTACTGCTGGGAGTGTGTTCCGAACTATGGGTTGTGAATCACGGATCAACCGTGATCCATTACACCCCTTCAATCTTTTATTTCTGTTTTTTTCTTTTAAGAATTCGTATGCAATGGAAAATATAACAAATTTCTGGACATCATAACAAGATCAGTACCACATTTATTTAACTGAGAAAAAATATATAATAAATAATTGAATAATAAATAAAATACAAAATATTCAAATAAGACCCTTATTTGAAGTACTTTTCTTGAATATTGAAGCTTATTTATTATATAAATATTATATAAATGTACATTTCCTGGAACAGCAACCTTTAAAAAAAACTATATCATGAAAGATATAGTTACTGTGATGGCGCAGTGGGTAGCACAATCGCCTCACAGCAAGAAGAAGGTTGCTGGTTCGAGCCCAGCTGAGGAAATGCTCAGTTGGCATTTCTGTGTGGAGTTTGCATGTTCTCCCTGTGAAGCGTGGGTTTCCTCCGGGTGCTCCGGTTTCCCCCACAAGTCCAAAGACATGTGGTATTGGGTAGGCTAAAAATTGTCCGTAGTGTATGTGTGTGAATGAGTGTGTATGGATGTTTCCCAGTGATGGGTTGAAGCTGGAAGGGCATCCGCTGTGTTAAACATATGCTGAATAAGTTGGCGGATCATTCTGCTGTGGCAACTTCGGATTAATAAAGAGACTAAGGCGAAAAGAATGAATGAACCATTACTGTAAATTAAACTTCTTTTCTCATACTGTGAAATAAAACGTTTGGTCATACCGCCCAGCCCTAACTATGAATATATTTTCAGTAATTTAAATAAAGTCTAACATATGAGGTAATACTACAAACATATTCTTTTTTAATGGAACGGTTTAGGAACTTTCAATAAAAGAAAAGAAAAAAAAATCAGACACACAAGGCTTTTAGCTCTTAAGATGAGAGCATGAAAGGGAAAAACTGTGCTTCACAAACAGCTCTTTATATAGATTTACATAACAATTAACAGCAGCAGGTTACTTGCATAATAAGATATTAATATCAGCCGTCACTCTCTCAAATATGTCTTTGTAGGATAATATTTAACATCTTTGTTTTATAATCAAAGAACTGTAGTTTCAGAACATACAATGCAGTTCAACACAATGACGATTGAGAGCACGTTAATAAGCAGAGATTATGTAATAACATATATAGGTCATAGAAAGTTGTGCATCTTGATGTGGTTACTCTAACAGGGTATATGCAGGAATCCTAAAGGAAATTTCAATACCTTTTTAAGACTTTTTAAAGACCTTCTGAGAATATTTGAAGACCTCATCGCCATTTCAAGTTCTAATCAGTATCAAACCTTTAACTTAATAAACAGTTGTAGTTAAATAAATGAATGGAGCACAACCATACAACAGAACTCAGAGAAGCTCAGAAGAAACAAAGCTTTAATAATAAATGACGTGGTTGTTTTCAGCGACAGGTTTCAGAGACTGTTTAAACTCGTCTTTCTCTAACCAGGAGACGCAAACTTGCATTTTCCCATTTTGCCGTCTGTTTTGCTCTATGGTTTCGCTACATGCGGAGAGCGTCACATCACCTTCCCACGTTTGTCGCAAATTACGTGACATCACCTGGACAGAGGAGCTTGGCCACCAATCAAGACCTTGTAAAAACGGGATTAAGACTTTTTAATACCTTTTAAAGGTCTTAATTTTCTCACAATTGATTTAGATTAGATTAGATTAGATTCAACTTTATTGTCATTACACATGTACAAGTACAAGGAAATGAAATGCAGTTTAGGTCTAACCAGGAGTGCAATAGCAGCAAGTGCAGGATACAGGTATAAGTTATAAAGTGCAGTTATAGAAAAACTATGGTGATATTTACAAATGGATGTACTATGAACATTATATACAGGTTGTGTTAGCTATGAACAGAGATTTACAATAGATGGAAATATGTACAGGTTGCTATTAATAATCAGAAGTGTGCAGATATATAAACAATTACAAATGTATATGTACAGTGGGTGTGTACATAATTACAAATGTACATGGGTATGTACAGTTAGAATAAATGAATCAGTGCAATGAATATGTGCAATTTTAAATGTGCAAATGTTAAATAGTGCAGTGATTATGAGGAGTCTGAGTTATGAGGATAGTGG